>BGPR01004180.1:30004-57325 GCA_013235015.1 Araneus ventricosus | reverse complement strand
ATTATTTGCTAGACTAAATAAAACTAGGTTTATTTGCTATAAATAAAACTAGGTTTATTTTATAGACTAAATAAAGCTAGGTTTATTTGATAGACTAAATAAAACTAGGTTTATTTTGAGTTAAAATAAAAGTAATAAATTTCAGGAAAGAACCATTTTATTAGTAACGTAATTCGTCGTTTGACTCCCTCGATCTCAGTAGATGGGTTCCGATATCGTGTGCTCACCACTAAGCTTTCTTTCATATATTGGCAATTTACCGACAAAGAACGAAAAACACGAATTAATTTCATTATTTATTAATTTTTTATGTACACAATATGCCGCTGTACTTCTTAGTTATAAAATTGTTTTCCTGCATGTCCAGGGGTGGTCCGTCCTCCTCCGCCTCCTTTAGCTACGCTACTGCATAACATGGATTTATATCGGTTTAAGAAAAACTAATAATTTTATTTTATAAAGGATACAAATCAAAATGTTTAAATTAATTTATCCAATTTTAAGAACAGGTTGTTGATGACGGGGGAAGAGAATTTGCAATTTTTTATATATTTTTTAACTAGAATAATTTTACATGATTTATTTAAATCCTTATCATTAGAATTTAACGTTTAATTGAATCCCAATATTTCCAAATAAGAAAACTACAAAAAGAGTAAATGCTTTTCTGACAAGTAAAAGAATTCTCTATCTTCAAACAATCTTTCACTTTACACACTTTACAATGTAAAAATTGAAAAGCTTGTAAAATAATATGTAGTACTAAACTGAATAAATAATTAAATAAAATTAATTAAAAATCATATTTAATGCTAATCCTTATTGAATACAGTTTGTGAAAAACAATAAGGCTATTGAAAAAAATAAAATAAATACAAAATGTCCCAAACTATCGTATTTAGAAAATAATGAAAATACATTACTCTTTAAAGCTGCATTCACCTGTTTCCAACTTAAAAACTAAATATTTCTTACTTGTTTCTCTTTTTAAATTAAAACTGCTCATAAAAGTTTCAAATGTAAGAAATTATAAAACTATCAAAACAAAATGAATTTATTATGTTTCATAGATAAAAAAAATAAATTATTTTATGAAATTTATTTTTTAAATAAGAAAATATGACCACATAATTGAAATCAATATAACCATATGATTGAAAAATAACATAATTCAGATGAAGTATAATTGTACTAACTTAATAAATTCTGAAGTTAAATATTTCTTTTTTCAATTCATAAATTAATAATTTAAAACAGGTTTCCTTAGACATTACTTTATTACCCTACATGGGTACTTATCATTGTTTTGGGGGTTGAGAATTCTGGTATTAAGAGTTGCTGTAAAATCCTTCAGTGAATATACCAAAAATATCATCCTAATAAAAAAATCAAATTCGCCAAATAACTATGCAAAACTAAATTTGTTCTTTCCTTTCTTTTGATTAATTATTCATTTGGATATTTAATTTTTTATTAGTCATCTCTTTTCCTACAAGATCATAAAACGATTGCTAAAAAATAGTTTCTGAAAAGTTGTTGCATTAGAAAAAAGGTTACAAATTGGAAAAGTTAAAGAAACCATAATTTAAATAATAGTTTAATATTTTTAAAAATATTATATGTAAAGGCAGTTTTAATGCAAATTCTATAATATATTTCTCTTGTGCGGCTCCCAAAAAGCGCGTAGTTAGCTATACTGTTTGGAAGCATCTACAACAATTGATGGGTCACGTGATTTCACTTCGTAAATGCCAATAAAGGAAACGAAAGCGAATTAATTTAAGCCTACTTTTAAATTCACACAGCGTCCTCATTGTAGAGAGCGAAGTACATAAGGTTTAAGTAGAAACCTGAGAGAAACGCAGGAATCCTCTAGTAGTCCAGTCATTAGGTGCTAAAAAGGAATGATTTAAAGCAAATTCTGGTGGAGTCGTAATTTTTTGCTCCTATATGTTTTTTGGGGTGCTGATTTCGAATCTGAGGTTTCCCACCAAAATTTTTTGTTGGAATTTTAGTTATAGCCAAAAAACATGAAAAAAAATGGACTTTCTTCCAGTGTTTTGCTTATAACTCAAAAACTATCAACTTTTTTATAGCATCATCATATATCAAAATAATCAGCACAAAATTTCCTACAATTTATGTTTTTACTATTTTTTCGTTACGTGTACCGTTTAGGCGCTATAAATGGTTGAAGTTTGGCGAATGTTTGACTTGCCTGCTAGCGAGGCTTGAACAACAACGAACCATCCAATCTGTATGCGGGCGAACCATCCAATCTGTATTATCTATCTTACTAAATAAATTCCTACTCAATTAATATACTTTTTCTATCTTAAACCTTTTTGTGCAGATAAAGATTTTATCAGTTATATTATGAGTATACTTGCATAATCTGCACAAAATTCGTTCTAAGTCTTTCTACCCCTGGTATTATCTGCTTTCGCGCACTAGCTCTAATAAGTGATGCCATCAAGGTGCATGATGAAAGTGTATCTCTCAACCCTACAACACTTTTCCAAATAATTTATATTATAAAGCAATCGGATGAAGAACTAGAGGACGTCTTAACATATGAACTATGCCCCTTTCCATTACCTCTGTTTGATGAAGCTGTAATGCGAAAAGGCACGAATTCCGCTTTATACAAAGCTTTCAAGCCATGTACTCGAGATTTTAATGCTGAAAGCGGTGTGTATATTATTGATGGAGGATACTTGCTGCACAAAGTCATCTGGAAAAGGGAAACTTTTTCATCAGTTTGTGATAATTATGCGACATATGTTCGTACAAAGTACAAATCAACTGCTCTAGTCATTTTCGATGGGTATCCTGAAAATGAAACAGTAGGAGGCACTAAATGTGCAGAACGGGCCAGAAGAATACAGGCACAAATGTCAAGTGAAGTAATGTTTAATGCAACGATGATACGAACTGTTTCCTAAGAAAAATTCATGGCCAATCCGAAGCACAAGGATAGACTAATATCCATCCTGATGAACAAGTTCTCAGTAAACATGACATACAAGAAAGCAGACGAAGATGCTGATTGTTTAATTGTGAAAGCTATAGCTTTGGCTCCAACACATTCGTCTGTGGTTGTCATAAGTGAAGATATCGAACTTTTTGTCATCTTAATTGGCATTTGTACCTTTGACAACGTATATTTCCTAAAACTAGAAAAAGGAAAATCACTGAAAAGATATTTTCTCCTCACACAGTTTTAGAAAAAACTATCGCCGAAAATATTTTATTCATGCAAGCCATGAGCGGATGTGACACCACATCAGCTCTTTTTAATTATGTTAAATTGAAGTTTGTGCAGACTTTGAAAAACAATAATGATCTCCTCAAAGTAACTGAAATTTTTAAGAACCCCGATATGAGCCCTGAAGCTGTTGTGGATGTAGGGAACTGCTTTCTTGTGGCATTGTATGGCTACCTCGGATACACCATCCTTGAATAATGCTTGCTACAAATGTTACATGAAATCTTCATTTAACAAGACTAGCAACATGGCTTCGCTTCGCAGCTGCCCACCAACATTCCTTAAAAGTTTACTATCAGATCCAGCACTGGCTTGGCAATAAAAAGATACCTGAAGACTGGGGTAGGGAAAGAACAAACAGTGAGCCCCAATCTGTCAAAACTCAGAAGTCCCCCGCACCTGACTCTATCCTGTACGCAAGATATCCTGCAAGTGTAAGAAGAGGTGCACAGGAAATTGCAGCCGTAGGAAGGTCAGACTGTTTTGTTCATTGTTGTATCCTCATTGTTGGAGCAACTGCAATAACAGAGGGATTCAAGTAATTAATAGTGATGAGGATGATGATGGTGAACCAATACTGCCCGATGATTTAGTTGAGGCGTCTTTATCTTTTCATGTGGAGGAAGACACAGGTGATCTTTAAAAAGATATTGGACCATGAGCTTCAAAGCGACCAAGATAAAGTGAAGAGACTGTGTAATGTATGCAGACGCTAAGATCATATTTATGACTGTAGTTGTATTATTATTAAGTTATTATGACTTTTAAAGTTTAGAATGCTATTTTTTATTCAAATTAATTACTAGAAATTAATAAAGTTTAATTAAAAACCACACTAAGTACTTTTAGTTGTTTGTAAATAACATTTATTATGAAAGTGAATTTAAATTTCCATCAACATCAGCCTTTTAGAGGTAATCAAGGAATTTTATTCATAACTAGCACTTATGACCGGCGTTGCTCGGGACTAAATTACTTTCATGTCTAATATAACAGATGAAAAATTTATTTGAAAAAGAAACATTATGGTAGAAAAAGTGTATTAAATAAGTAAAGTGTATTAATAGTAAGATAGTAAATTTTAGTGCATAAAGATAGGAAGATTTTTTATTTTTCAAGCCGTGCTAGCAGGTAAGTCAAACTTTAGCCACACTTCAACCAGTTAGGGCGTCTAAACGGTACGCGTAACGAAAAAATAGTGCAAACATAAATTGTAGGAAATTTTGTGCTGATTATTTTGATATATGATGATGCTATAAAAAAGTTGATAGTTTTTGAATTATAAGCAAAAAACTGGAAGAAAGACCATTTTTTTCATGTTTTTTTGGCTATAACTAAAATTCCAACAAATATTTTTGGTGGGAAACCTCAGATTCGTAATCAGCACCCCAAAAAACATATAGGAGCAAAAAATTACGACTCCACCAGAATTTGTTTTAAAAAACCACCTAATGACTGGACTATAGGGGGTTGGTGAGCGTCAGTGAGCAGGGGAATAGTTCCCTAGTACAATTATATTTCACAACAAAAAGTAGTTGCCAATACTCACCCAGTCATAACACTAGCAAAATCTCCCGTTTGTTTAGTGTCAAAATAAGCAATATCCTGTTTTAACATTGAAGCTATAAACAAACAGCGTATTTTATAAGCTTGATTTGCTGCACTTAATCCAAAGGTACTTAGAATGATGTAGTTGATTACAAGAAGAGCGACACCTAATCCAGCACTATACAAACACAGCTCACCTATCTCATGCAAGAAATCATCCCCGGAATAGGAACTATAAAATATTAGATAAAATTAAATCCAGCATAAAATTTTTATGAACAAATCAAGAAATATGCAAATCTAAGAAAAAGACTACAACTAAATAACTTACGGGTTTTTATTTGGATCAGTCGTATTATCAGTTGCATGTTGTACAAAAGTATTCAGAAAACTTCCAAACACAATCTGGACAGTGGGGAATATTGCTCCAGCACAGAGTGCCGCAATAAATCCAACAAACATGAGTGCTTTATCCCATCCACCTGCATACCTAAACTAAGTTAAAGAAATCTCGTTTTAAGGCCAAGTTAAAGTACATAACAGACATCCAAATACATTTCACTAAATTAATATTACTTAAATGATTAATAAGAACTAGTCTTCCTTTAACAGTGAAGCGAAAGAGATACTAACTTAAATTAATAGCAGTACAATTTTTCCTAATCATTGCTGATTATAAATTATTTCCTATTAAAATATTATTACAATAGTTACGATTTAGTCAGTGGCGGTTTTTTGCACAGGCGCTGACCAAAACCTCCTAAATACAGGGGATACAGGGATTAATACCTTGGGAATCCAAACCCCAGGATTCCGAAAGTTTGGATAATCCGAACATCTTTCTTTAATTTTCTTTAAAATTTTTATTAAAAACTGAAGAAAAAATATCAATGACGGATCAGAAACTAAGCTAATGCTTATTTCTAACTTAAAAGAAACATTTGAATTGGCATTTAAGAATGAATAGAGCACCTTAACTCCTTGTCATACGATTTTATTTAACCTCCTAATAAGATGCCACCACCCATTTGGGATATTTATTCTTATTTCAATCTATTTAAGATGGTAAAGGATACTTGAGACATTTAACCCTCTCATATAGAGCGAGGCGGTCCCGGGCGTTCTAAAAATGTCCTCTTAAGAGCGACGAAGGCCGGTCTGAGGTGAGGTGGTTGCCTTCTTCTGAGAGGAAGGGAGGTCTGAGTTCTCTTAGAAGATAAGCGCCGTGGGGGGTCCAATTATCCTTGCAAATCACATCCCATTTCCATGCGCCTTAAGGGAAGGATATATCAGGGGCTGGGGTGGTGGGGACAATGACCACCCAGGTTGGGAGAGTCCAATTCACATCGTTTTCCCTCCAAACTCCCGGTTTTAAAGTAGCTAAAATAAAAAGTTGCCTCGGAATTAAAAAGTTAAGCGTGCCCAGGAGATTTTGTTATTTAAATTTATTTGTTACGTTGACCTAAATACGGTTTTAAATAGTAAAAATACTGTAATTCGATGCACGTGTCAAACTCGTCATTGTAAGCGAAGGGGTTAATTAGTATGAATAGAATCGGTTATCTTCTTTTGACGGAAGGAACTAAACCCGCTCGACGATGCGAATCGCAGCTAGCTCTTTCCATACTCATTCACAGGCACCCATAGTCAATATTCTATAGCAAGGGTTCCCAAGCTTTTTTCCCCTTGCGTACCCCTTAATTAGTAATTTTGTTTTCACGTACCCTTTCCAAACATCCGTCTATACAAAGAAGTTTTTATCTATAATATTAAGGGCCTACGTAAGATTAAGAGTCAAGTGACTGGAATTTTTAAAAAATTGCAGGACTTATTTTTGATTTGACATTTTATTTCATTTTTATAATAATATTAGTTCAACGTCAAAACAGATGAAATCAGCATTGTAATAATTTCGAAATAACTTATAAGGATGGCTAAAAATTACACTTCCTTTTCTTCATTTTTTAACTTATATCGAAGGTAGGTTTAGGAGTTGCACAATTTTCACTTTTATTTTTTACACGAACTTGGGCAAACAAAATTTTATTACATTTTTAGTCCCTTATGTTTTTTGTATCCACCATTACCAACTTTGAGTTCGCGTACCCCCAGGGGTACGCGTACTACAGGTTGGGAACCTCTTTTCTATAGCCTTTGGCATATCAAGAGTGTTTTAACGAATTTTTCGGATAATCCGAATTTTCCGGAATCCGAACAGAGGTCGGCCCCAATAAGTTTGGATTCCCGAGGTTCTACTGTATATCTAGGAGGCGTTGCCTAGAGGTGCTTGCTTCGTGCCTCAAGGCCCTAGAGGGATTCAATATCTCTTCGTCATAAAATTGCAGTGTTAATTCAACGGAAAATTTACGATACTGGGTAGGGGATTGTGTCAACAAAACACTTTTGCGCCTATGGCCTCACATCGTCCGCCACTGGATTTAATATAAAATAATTATCGAGTAAGTACTTGTACTACAAAAGAATTAAACTTAAAACTAAGCATGAAGAGAAAACATGAATAAATCATCTATTGTCTAGATTATTTGTTTCATCTCTACTTATAAAAAGAAGTGTCGGTGTTTGTGTCTGGGGGCAGACAGATCAATCGCACTTACAGCCATGAAATCTGGCAAACATGTAGTCGCAATGATTACTGAATGCACCTCTAAGCCCGAATATAAAAAAATATTAATGGAGAAATGCTTTATTTAATATTTTATTTCGTTTACACCCACGGTATCATTTCTGATGGTCATAGGAAAGGAAAATCGATGAATATTGGGCAAAACAAACAATTATTGTCCTAATAATTTGTGTTTTGAAAGTCTAACGTAATTTACTGAATTTTAAGATTTTTTTTAAATAATAATTTTTTCCAAACAATTTTAGGAATCAAAACTAAAATTCTTGCATCCAACATTCTAATTCTCTTATCTTTTTGCAATTTTTTATGTAATAACTTGAACATCTCTCCGTGATTTAAAATAAGAATGGTCGAAATACCTTTTTCTCATTTATTCTTAATTAATTGTTTCGCTGATGAGAACAAAGACTTTCTTCGCATATCTGCGGAAATGGAGAAAATATTTCTTTCAAGGTAGCGAAATAATGTTTCTCCTGATAGTGTAGCACAGGGCGGGGGTGGGAAGATGCTGAAGGGTAGGTACATAAAATCAAAGGCGGATTTACGCTCTAAAGAGAAATATAAGAAATGTGGGCCGTCAGGCTCTTCAATGAGCATAGTCAACATGAAGACACAAAGTATCGATATCTTTAGTGATAGAGCACAGTTTATTCATGTTGGGCGCAACTTCCTATGAGCACCTTCAATAGAAGTCGTCAAAGCTGAAAAAAATCAATTGTGTCCTAAAGAAGCTATTTACATAATGTGGCTTCAGTATTGGTCCATTTAAAATCATTTAAAATTTCATTCGGCTTTATTCCTTTATAATTAACTTAGAAGAAAAGGAATTTTAAACTTAAAAAATTAATTTAAAAAAGTTTAGAAGTTATTCTTACAAATCTTTAAAACTTTTTTTTTCAAAAATAACAATTTATGTGGTACGGTAACTTCAATTTTAAATAATTTCGTTGGATGGCTTTAATTTGAAATAACTAATAACACCTACTCACTATTTTAAACAGCGTGCGAAGAACTAAACTGAATAATTACTCCATTTTAGGTGCGAACCAACTATTCATTTCAAGAATCATAAAAATTATTTTTACACAATTTAAATTCTAATAGCCAGATTTACACATTCCTACATCCTAAGCCAGGTGTTCACAAACATTTTTTCTTCGCGTACCCCCTTGATTATTCTTTTTGTTTTCGCGTCCCCCGTACTATCATATCCAGCTTCCCCCAAACCATCCGTCTACGCAACGAAGTTTTTATCATTAATGCTAAGGTTAGCTTAAAAGTGAAATGACTCGAATTAATAGCATTTGCAGAACTTATTTTTGATTTTACATTTTATTCCATTTTCACAATAATATAAGTTCAGCGCCAAAGCAAATGAAACCAGTATTGTTTAATTATTTCATTTTAACTTATAAGCATAGTTAAAAATTACTTTCGTAATTATCAACTATTCAAGTGGTACAGTTATTAAATAGCAAGTATTCATTTGGAGAAATAAAATTCTCTAATTTTTTAAATCCCTTATGTTTTCTTGTTTCCGCCATTAACGCCGTTGGTACGCGTACCACAGGCTGGGAACCTCTGCCCTAGGCCGAAGCGTAAGCGCCTAGCGTTCTGCGCTCCTCTCAAAGAAGGTTAATGCATAATTTTCAGTTTAACATACAATAGTTCACTTTTGAAACACCTAATACAATCTTTGTAATCTTCGAAGTACATTAATTTTTTCTAGTTGAAATTACGCTACTTATGAAATAACATAACGTTAACACCTGAAAAAATACTCCATTGAATTTCTTGAAATCTTCTGAAATACCTACTAGAACTTCTTTCACGATTTTGTCAGTGAATAGGCTTGAAGAGTCACTAAAGTAAACAGATGTTATTAAGTCTTTTTCAATACAAAAGAAGCCAAGGTTCTACAGTAGACAAAAATCGTATCGTTCAATATATTTAATGTAGCGAATACAACTTTTAAAAATAAAATTTTATATGGATTTTTCAAAATAAGACTGAAAAGTAAGTAAATATTTGGTTGTTAATTCTTCTCTATATATGCCCTCTGACAGCTGCGCACTAGGCCATCGCCTAGCATGGCCCTATGGGAAATCTGGCCCTGAATAGCATTGTTTGCAGAAAACTTTCTAATTTCATTGTCTCCTTTTTTTTTAACTTATCTAAATTTTCAGTTATTTGCTTCGCTTTTCACCTGAGCACGAAATCACTGTTGCAAAGAAAAATAAATATGCAAAACCAATAATATTTCTTTTGTTTTGATTTCGTTTTCAAAACTTTATTTAACGTTATTGTTTTTTTATTTGATTTTTTTTTGTTGCTGTTGTTCATTTCATTGCTATTCATCACATCATGGACAACTCCATGCGGGTACCGCTAGTTTATCATAATAGTTGTTTGACTTTATATTTTAATATTATAACAGTTATGAAAAAACATACTAACCAATGCAAAAAATGCAACAGATTGTGCTTGTTCAGATTTTTTGTCATCTTCTATCTCTTCTCTGGAAAAAAAATTAGAAATTTAGAACTGTCTATAAAATATAGCCTTCTCTTCTTCTTTCTCTATATATACTAATCTAATTAATTTTCAACTTAAAGTACAACAATAAAATCAAAATATTGGTACTTTTAATATAACAAATAAACAATATATGATAGGAAAGTCTAAAATCGTCGCTTAACAAGCAACACCACCTATCTCAATTTTTTGAAATTTCAAAGAGGAAGAAAATACTCAATTTTTCGCAACCAATAACGAATATTTCTGAATTTATTTTTTTAACATGTGATATAAACATGAGACCGCATGTTCCAACCAGATGTGAAAAAAATTTAGGAATATTCATTATTGGTTGCGAAAAATTGAGTGTTTCATTCCTTTTTGAAATTTGTTTGACTGTAGTCAAAAACTAATATTGCGGCCGCGATGCAGTGGCGTAGCCGCAACTTTTGCCGCTAGGAACGAACTTGCAATTTGTCCCCCTTCCTTCACAAGTTACAACCTCAAAATAATAATAATAATAATAAATTCCAGAGAAAAATATGTTATTAGTTACGTAATTTGTCGTTCAATGTCTGTTGATATGTTGCGGAATCGTGCGTCCACCACCTGTATTTCTTTCATATATCGGCAATTTACGGAAAAAAGGCGAAACATACGAATCAATTACGCCATTTTTTAATTAACAGGATAATTGAGATAATATCGCTGCTTTTCTTAGTCATAAAATTGTTTTCCTATATGTCTTATTTTGCCACCCCTTTCGAAATGCTGTAGTGTTGCTACTTTAGAGGAATGTTTTTATTTTTTAATTTATTTTTGCTCGTTCCACAGACACTCAGGCATTGGTTGATCTTTTTAAAAAAAATTGATATGTGTTTTAAAGGTAAAGACATTTTTTTTAAAAAAAAATTGATATGTGCTTTTGAGAGGGAACATTTTGTTTGATCATTTTTTATTGATGTGTGTTTTAAGATACGAATATATTTGACTATTAGTTTTAAAGAATTACCAGTTGATCCTTTGACCAAAGGCCCAGTGGGGCGGTTTCCTCCAATGTCCTGAAAAATTCAGGAGCGTTGGGACCATTTAGATTTTTAATGGAAGAAAAGAGTGAGGGATTTTGCCTCGAGAATTGAGGGACTCGCACAAAACAGTTTTGGTGATAAAACAGTTGAAAAAGGTTAAATGTCAAAGCAGTTGAAAGACAAAATGTTCCTTCTCAAAAGCACATATCAATTTTTAAAAAAATATGTCTCTACCTTTAAAACACATATCAATTTTTTTTAAAATGATCAACCAATGCCTGAGTGTCTGTGGAACGAGCAAAAATAAATTAAAAAATAAAAACATTCCCCTAAAGTAGCAACACTACAATGCCGCCACCTCCCCTTCAGCTACGCCACTGCCACAATGGTGACCGAATCTCGGCTGCACCACCATAAAGAAGATGCTTCGAGACTCAATTCCACCAAAGATCTCTCGCAGCATGCGATCCTAGTGCACGTTGAATCAGTCGGGATCAAACGGTCTCCCGCTCGTGTGATGTGGAAGTTTCGAAAGGAGCTGTCTGCTCATGCGTCTCGTTCCCATCTCACCATGGTTCAAAATTTATAAGTCAGTGCCATAGGTTTCGAGTAGCTTCTAAATTAAACCAAATAATGTTGTTCAACATTTTCATAACATATTCCATCATATTTGAATTATTTATAAAATCATAAAAATAATGCACAGTATAATTTACTACTTCAAATACGAGTTTTATTTAGAATGTCTACTAGCAAATGCAGTTGTAGGCTCTAAAAATATTTTGCAAATACATATGATCTTTTAGAAATAGAAAACTGAGAGTTATAGACTTTCTTGTGAAGAGTAATTTCTTCTATCGGTATTTTAAGAATAAAACTATAAACTATCAGTCAATTTAAATGGATAAATTATTATGAATCACACAGCTGGAATTTTATCATTGAGACAACTATAACTAACGGTGTTTTAGAAGATAAGATTTTAAGAATTTACTCTTTTGTTTGAAACAGTGATACACTCAGTATTCAGTAAACTATCGTAAGAAATCAACTACATAGCATGCAGTTTACCAACTCATAGTAATATTTTCGTGAACTTTCAAGTTCTTAAGTTAAGAGTTCTTAAGTAGCTTTCAAATTTGTATATTAACTTATTCAAAATATAAGGCAGCGGTGGCCTAGTGGTAAGGTCTCAACCTTGGGACCGGAGGGTCGCAGGTTCGAAACCCGATTCCACTGAAGATCCGCCGTGTATGGGGCCTGTTGCACGCTAAATCATACGTAGCGGCCAAACGTCCTCCCGTTGGTGTGGCGCGGAAGTTTGGAGAGGGGGTGCCAGCTCAGGTGTCGTCCTCGTCATCTGACCGCGGCTCAAACTTACGAGGTCCGTCCCGAAATAGCCCTCTTGTTGCTTCAAAACGGGACGTTAATATAACCTAACCTAACCTATTCAAAATATTTCATATATTATTTCTGTTATTAACATCCTTTTCTATCAACATATGCAAACCTACAGTGATGAAGATGTCAGTGGATAGGATTTTTATCGACTTCTGACCCAGCATAATCAGTTTATGTTAAAACATTTTGTTTGTTTAAAATTTAAGTTAAAAGAAAAATTAAAACATCACAAACATTGTGATAAAATGGAGGTGAACCTGTCACCTTCTTTTTCTGTTTTACAAAGCTTATTACATAAATCAGGTAACTCAATATCTCTTCGTAATTTCAACAATTCGACAAATAACTGAATCATATTTTTAGAAGGAGAACGGGAGGTTGACTGTGAGAATGGGGTAATGGGTTTATTGATTTTAACAATTAAATATTCTCAATGTCAGAAAACCAATCAGTTTAGTTTTAAACTAGCAGATTTCGGGCTATCAGCTTTTTTGCCTGGAAAACTGTATTTGTAGGCTATCGAACTGCTTAAGCACGTTGCATAGCTACTTTATTTATTTTATTACATGATAAAACGAAAAATTGGGCGAAAATTTAATTTTATGCCAAACTAATATATCTATTTCCAAATATTCTTCCAAAATTAAAAACGAACAGTAAATGTTTTGACTTAAATGTCTATAACAGTCAAACTTAAAAGTAAAAGATCAGAAAGGCCACACTATATCTACATACATCTCCACATATTGGATGGACAATATGTAAGAAAATGAAATTAATTGTTTTTGTAAATTTTATCCAATAAAATTTACAAACCATTAAAAATGACTAATTGTCAGAATTTCCCAGATATTAAATTTAATAGAGATTGTTCGAAATGTCTGAATTTTTATACATACATCAGAGTAAAAACGAAGTTAAAAATATGATGTTGAAAAGCAAATGTCCATTTCCACGTTTTAAAAAGTGGTCATTTGAAGGAAGTGTGAAAAAATATTTCATCAGTGTAATAAAAGCGAGCAAAAACGTATCACATGAACTACAAATATCTTAAAGGGGAGACCAGGGCAAGATGGCGATATTAACATTTAGCCATTTTTAATAAATTCAGTTTTTGAGGTAAATTATTTTTCTTTGCATGTATTATTAGACTGACCTTTGGTTGTGTTGTACGTAAATTGAGAAATTCTTATTTTAATATAATCAAAGTTATTTTTCCATTTAAAAAAAGCAAAGCAAAAGTGTCAACTTGCCCCGATAGCGGGGCAAGATGCAAATTATGACAAAAGTTGAATATATTTCTATTTTTATAAAATATAGGGCAGAACACTAATTAATTAAACATTTGTAAGTATATTTTCCTCGATAAGTATGTAATGAAAGGGTTATTTTGTTAAAATTTGAGCTCATTATTAAATTAATGTAACTCAAAACCAGTGTTATTCATTTACAAAAACTAGACACAAATTTTCCTCATTCAGAGTCTGAGTAGCCCTCAGGGCACCATGTGTCGCAATTGCAACACTCTTTTCAATCTTCTGATGGAAGGTCAACATATATCTCATAACACGCAGGCTACTGTATTGTATTTTCTTTGACAGTTCGGACTAACGTCATGAGTATCGGAATTTCGGTCTTCTTAGTTTTTTTTAATGGAATCACATTTCAGTTTCTTTGTAATAATTCTTTTTATGCACCCAAGCTTCTTGTCTTTGCTGATTTAAACGTTCTTCTTCCACCGCCTGTGTGTGTTTCTGAACCGATATCTCTTTCATATGTAAGCTTATTAAAATATTTTCTGTAGATCTGACGCCTTGCAACATGTTGTTTAACAGATAGTGGGTCATGTAGCTGAAGAAACTTATAAATAAATAAATAAATAATTCATATATTCTTCAAAAAGAAAATAGTAAAAAGCACCTGGGGCAAGATGACGAAATCGACAACTTGCCCCGGTCATCTTGCCCTTATCGGAAATGTTAAAAGTTTTTATTTTTTGGTGGGATTAACAATAATTAGATAAAATAAATAATGATTGTAAAGAACATATTGTCTAAGGTAGTCATCCATAGCAATGAAAAACCAAATATCTTTGGTGTTATTCCTCGAGATCCTACGAAGAGGGTCTTGAAAATTACAATACGTCAGACAAAATACCCCAAAACCATATAGCAAACAACGAAATGGCGTTAGTGGCTTCACTATGCGATTTTTTAGTACACAGCAGTGTACAGGGTTAGTAGTATCCTTATGGTGGCTCTATACAGTAGTATGAACTTAAAATAGGTCATTCTCCATCTTGCCCTGGTCTCCCTGAATTCAATGAACTCAAGATACACCAACTGGATGCGATGAAAAAATTTTTTGAAAATGAAACGAAACTAAACCACTAACAAACAACCCAAGAATTCTTCGAAAATTCAAAAATTCATAATGAAAATCTGCTTTGGAATTCACGTTCAAAGAAAAAAGGAACATATTTTAATAGTGGAAGAAGCATACGATAAAAATATTTTGTCACATAACTATATTATTTTGAATTTCATTGTAACAATGAAGACTTCAGTTATAAATTTTATTTAAAAAATAAACTTTAAAGCGTTTTTGAATCCAATAAAATTTGTGTAGAAGCCAAACTACTATCATGGATGAGATAATTTTCTGAATTTTAATATGGAATAAAACTCGTCTTTGTGCGAAAATATGTTCCTAAATTATGTCCCTCAGCCACCCCCATAAAAAATGAGCATTTTGTTTAATTTTTAAATAACTGAAAATCTAAAATTTCCCAAAAAAGAAAGAAAGCATAGACTTAGAGGTGTATAGAGTGCATATAAGCCTCCAAAGCATATCTGCACTTAATTTGGTAGCTTCCGGAAGTTATCTCTAGTGGAGAGCCAACACATACGAACATTCACTTTCTTTTAACTTTGTGTGTTTGTCTTTTTATGTGTCTTTGTTTTTTTCACTTTGTGTGTTGTCTCAAGACGTACTTCGCACCTGTGGTGCGGCCTTGAGAGAGAAAACCTCCACCCTCCATCCTGCTCGGGTTATAAACTGTTCAGTACTGGCTGTGAGTTACTAGAGTGATGAGCGAGCAACAGGTACCGCAAAGAGTGGAGCAAAGCTTTGTCATCAAAGTTCTCGCAGGAGAAAATGTCTTGTCGTCTGAAATTCACCACAGATGATAACAACAGTATGGGGAAGAATATCTCTCATAGACCTTGTGTTTGAGTGATGTAAATGCTTCAGCTGCAAGGCATGCGGTTTGCAGACAGCTACGCCGTCATCCAGACTGTTCGGGAGTGGATATGCCGCCAACCAAAAGCCTTCTTGAAAAGATCATCACAAAAGGCATTTAGCCTACCCTACCGAAGCACTCGGGAATTGAAAAGAGCATCAGGGTGCTTCCAGAATATTGGAAAAAAATATGTTGATTCGGAAAGGGGAGGACGTTGAAGACTGACATGAGCAAGTAAATGTTTAGCAATAATAGTTTTTTTTTTTTAATAAATCCAGGTTGAGCGTTGAAAATTTATTAGTAGTTCCTGCGGGTCGAAGACCCGCAGCCTACAATCGACAGCATATTTGAACTACCTTTTATATCCCGGTGATACAGACTCTTAAAAGGAGAAATGAATAGAACATGCCATATTCTGTTAGAATAGCGGTTCTCTACCTTTTTGGTTATGCGGCCCTCCTTTTGTGTAAAAAATATTTTGAGGCACACTAACTAAATATGCAAGTAAAAAAAATACAAACACATAAAATATATGTACATATTATGCACGTATATATCAGTAATTAGTTGAGTTTACTGTAAAAGTGTTAAAAATGTATTGTTTATAAATGAAAAAAAAACTTTATTGTCATTACTTAGTCGTCAGAATGTAAGAAAACTCAAAAACAAGCGGTCAAGATTCAAAATAAAAAACTCAGTGGGGCACTTTCTACATTCAGTTTGTTTCTGTAGTTATGTTTAAAAAACACTAAGATTGTGAAAGCACGTTCATGCAAATATGTGGTCGATAACCCCTATCAAATGACTCAGAGCAAATTTGGCAACAGCTGGATACTATTGCCGAACATTTATCCAGAACGGGGCCAATAACATTGTTCTAAAAAACGATTTTATAGTCGTCACATGATAGTTCAATTAACGAGTCTTCTTCATTTGATTGTACTTTCACTTTCTTTACTTCTGACTTTGACTCGTGACTAGTGTTGCGCGGCCCACCAATAAACTATCCACGGTCCATAGGTTGGGAACCACTGTGTTAGAATATGAGAAATTTGAGAGGAGAACACTCTTACTGATTTTTGTTGTAAATTTATATTTGTTCGACTTCATTTCAAGAATGTGAAGTAATTTACTATGCCTTTGATTTAAAAATAATTTTAAGAAATAGCTTCCTCTCTGTCATAAAAGTAAAGTGTGTGATAGGTTACCCAAAAGGTAGAAACTGCGGACAAATCAGACAGGGAACACTTTCGCAAAAGATTTTTATGTTCGGACAACGAACACATATTCCGATAACGGACATTTCAAAGAACAAGTACAAGAATAGTCGACGATGTTTGTAATATCTACAGAGTTGTAATATCTTCATGCCATTTGTTGGCACAGCCGAAGTAGATATGACCAGACGAGGGTTGAATACTAAAGGGTTGCGAGGAGCAGCAGTGAACAGATGAGAAAGGAAATCAAATTGAGAAGTGTGAGCTTCCACACATCTTTGAATAAAATGATACTACATACATAACATTTCATACGCTATAATGTTGTTTCCCACCTTCTGAATTTTCATCTTAAAAATCTTGCAATATCATGCTTCCTTAAATGAATGGAATGCCATGCACTTATGCTCAGTATAATTTTTATTACATATAATTAAACGTAATAAGAAATTGTTTACTGGGCCTACAAACAGAATTAAGGAAATTCCCATAAAATTCTATGACCGACCGATGGTGGTTTACAAAATTAACGATTACGAATGGATCATATTCATCAAGCGCTATATTTAATTTCTCATCCATTTTGAGCTTATAAAGAACCGAGAGTAATGCTTCTCATTTCAACGTAATCGGATACTTCGCAATTTCGTTCTCATTTTTAAAGAGGTACCCCAAAAAGTAAAAAAATAGTTCAATGCCTTTACAATGTGTTTCATTTTATTCATTAAATATTTATGACCCTTTTAAGTGTTTATCTACAAATTATTAAAATCAGTAACTAAAATCTAAGTAATATTTTTGTTACATTTACATTATGTTTGCTTGATATTGAATAAATTTATTCCAAAGAAATTTGTTCATGCCTATTTATATTCACCTGAATTGCTATCTCACTACATTAATTTATTGAAGGGGAAAGTGGGGTAAAACCGGGTACCTTGATTCTGGCACTATTAGTTCTCCTTTTTAGCGGACAGATTCTGAATTATCCCCCACTAGTCAAGAAGAAAGAATGGTTATAGTGGACTTGTTGTTGCTGTTGGATTCATTGCGTCTGTGTAGGTGAATTTGTTTTAAGATGTCAACTCTCTAATGTTCTTTTGTTTTTAAACTATCCTTAATCATTTCAGTTATAAAAACTCCATTTGGTCCAACTAGTTAGGGTTATCAGTAAGGACAATTGCAGAATACGAAGCATGTAATCCCTTCAGACTTGTCTGTGTGCTTAATCAATCAGTTCTTTTAGACATGTATTCGGTGTAATTGTTATTAAATAAATGATAACTGTAATCTTTCACTGAAATTGACACATGTTCGCACTATAAAATGGTGATAAGCCTTTTTTTTCCTTGTTATTATTTGAGGAGCTTACATTCAATGTAAATACATTTTATAACATCAATAATAAACCATTTAAGTGACTAATTAACACATTGACTTTTCTCCTTTAAAATTTCTCAGTGCTCAAGTGTGTTGAAATAGACATTACTTTAATAACTCTTTTCAATTTTGAAACAAGCTTTGGAGATTTTAAACCTTGGAAATTTATGTTTTCTTCAATTTTCTCCATAAATATAGCATCGATATCTAATAAAATGCAAATGGAAGTATCAGGATCTAATGATTCCGATTTGTAAACAAAATTCATTGAAGTTACAGTAACAGAACTTCGCAAATATTTACCATCTAAATTTGGAAGCACTCAAAAATTCTCATTTGAAATTATTTTTATATGGAAGCACTATTTTTCCAGAATTGTGCACATTTCAGCTTTGCGTCATGTTTTGAAAATAATCACTGCAAATAAGATTTTCTCCGAAATAGGAAAAATGGTAGCGGAGAAAAGAGGCCAAATATCCCAAAGAAAACTTTAATTTGAATGTTGCATTTGCTTTCTTTTATGTCGTACTTTTCAAATAAGCTTATTTTTCTATAAAAAGTAATCTGACTTGCCTTGCTTCCTACATAACCTTATACTATCTTATTTATTTGGCCGGTGTTTGACTTTGACATTATTGTTTGAACTCGATTGACTTATATTGACTTTAACATTATAAACTGATACTAAAAGTGAAGGTGTGTGCGTGCTGGCAATCTACAGCGTGAATGAAATTAAATAATACATTCTTGATTCTAGAAATGATTTTTCACCATCTTAAAATTCAAAATATTTTCTTTTCAATGATACCAAATTAGCTGTCGTGAATTTTTTTCTAATTTTAACAATTTTTTTAATTAATTTTAAATATGTTTTTACCAATTCTTTTCATTATTGTAATGAATGTCAAACAACATTATTTTGTTTTTGTTTGTTTCATCAAATCTTTAAGCTGCTTGCCTCACCACAATTAAAAGGAAGATATAAATATTATCTTTTTAATTGTGCCGATTTTAAAATTATGGTATTTAGCTATAAAAATATAATTGTAACAAATCTTTAAAATTTCATTCTTAAATTAATATAATCTGCCGTGTTACCAACTTTTGTTGTAATAATATTTTAATAATAATTTTCTTAATCATATTTTTTCAGTTCTACTCTTTTTCTCATAATTTGTAAGTAAATTACGGAATTTTCGTTCATTTACGTTTAATTTTGCATTGAACGTTTTTCCATTAGTTTTGATAGGTTCACTTTTTAAGGACAATATTAAATACATTTTTGGCCTACTGCAAGATAAATTTCTCTAGATAAATATATATAAGTTGCCGGCATTCTATAGAATGTCTTCGTTTTTTAGGAAAGTAGTTATATTAACGTCCCTTTTAAAGCGACACGAAGGCTATTTTGGAATGGATCTCGTAAAAGTAGACAATTTTAGCAAGTTAGTTATATTAACATCCCGTTCTAAAGCGACACGGGGATATTTTGGAAAGGACCTCGTAAAAGTAGGCATTTTTAGAAAGTTAGTTATATTAACGTTCCGTTTTATAGCAATACGGGGCTATTTTGGAATGGATCTCGTAATTTTGAAACACAGCCTGATCACGAGTACGACACCTGATCCGGCACCCTGCTTTCTAAACTTCCGCGCCGCACAGTTTTAGGCGAAGTATGAAATATGATAATTATTTGAATATCTTATATACTTTCCCTATTCATTGTACATAATACCTAATCATTCTACAGAATGACAAATTCTATTTAGCCAAGTATGAGAAGAAGGTCATGATAAGGCTTTTATTTAAAAGAGGTGCATTCTACAGAAATACAAATCTTATTTTTAAAAAATAATAATAATGGAGTGTCAATAAAAATCCTTTATTCAAAATACGTAAAGGAAAATGAAAGTTATACAAAACAAAGTTTATGTCTTTGTTATTAAAGAAAACAAAATAAAATATGAATCTAGTTGTTTCATCAAGAGAAAGGAAATATTTTATTTTGAATTGAACTTAATTTTAGTTCTCACAAAATCGAATAAATGTATTTCATACTTTGCCGGTTTGCTATTTGGCATTGTGTAGAAAACTTAGAAACTGCGAAATATTAATAGTTTCATTTTTGCCTAAAAATGACTACGCATTTTATAGAATACCGGATTTCAATCTTTGCCCGTAACAAAATTTGTCATTTGGCACTGTAGAGAATACCTAAGAAATGTGTGAAATATTAATCGTTTCATTTTTGCCTAAAAATTTCTAGGCATTCTATAGAATGCCCGATTTCAAACTTTGCCTGTAACATATATAATATCCAATTTCTATAAATGTCGAAGCTTTTCTTTTCTAATACTAAGAGATGAAAAAATTTTGGTTACAAAGAAAAATTTGTTTGTGACAGTAAAAAAATTTAAACTCTAAAATATCTTAAATATATGTTATGACTTACTTCGAATCTCCTGATGTTTGAGGTAAAGACTCGTTAGAAACTTCTAGTGCTATATCTTGCTCATTGTTTATTTTCTGGGCAGACATTTTATTTTCAAGTATTCCAAATCCTTTTGAATTCACAGAGCTCGATTTAGAATCACTGTTTAGCATATTGAATGCCGGGTTGTTTCAGTCGCACCTTTCTTGAATGAAATCTACTCTGATGTAACAAGAAAATTTGTTCACCGTTAGAAAAAATAAAAGTTATCCTTTTGTATAGCATTCAAGGTCGCCTAATGATACCTCACTAGCGCACAGAACACAGTTATAGTGAACAGAGGGAATGATGTAATGACAATCGTACACTTCACGCCTTCCTTTTGTTCTCCCGTCAGGTGAAGGGTTGCTTTTTATAAAAAAAAAGAAGGTTACGACGTTGCACAACGTTGTGAATGAGGTTGTTTCGTGGTTCTTTTATACGGAATGAAGACGTGTTATGCAATGGCAGTGAATTAAATCAATGAAGTTAAGCTGCTCTTTTTCCGGAAAGAAATCTTTGAAGATAAGCAAATTTTTATTTATATTATCTATGAAATGCATTGTTTTTCAACACTTTGTTCACAGTAAATATAATAAACTGTATTTTATAATGTTGTGAATGTGTAAGAACCGATTTAACTATGATTCTCTATCCGTGGGATGCGAAGACAACAAAATTATTTTAGAAAAAAGTTACCGGTAATGTATGAAACGCCGGCATTCTGTAGAATGCCTAGGCGTTTTTAAGCAGAGTATGAAATATGAGAATTATTTCAATTTGCATACTTTCTCTAGGCATTGTATGTAATATCTAGGCATTGTATGTAATATCTAGGCATTGTATGTAATGTCTAGGCCTTCTATAGAATGCTATTTAGACAAAGTATGAAAGGGCTGTAATGATAAGACTTTTATTTAATTACAAACGTTATTAAAAAATTATAAAAGACTACCATTAAAAATCATTTATTTAAGATACGTAAAGGGAAATGAAAGTTATACACAACAAAGTTTGTGTCTAAATAAAATAAAATGTAAATCTACTTGTTACATCAAGAGAGGAAATGATTTTGAAATGCACTTAATTTTATTTCTTATAAAATCGAATCGGAGATTTCATACTTCGCCAGTTTGTCAACAGGCATTGTATAAAATGCTTAATAGACGTGTGAAATATTAATTGCTTCACTCTTTGCCTAAAAATGCCTAGTCATTCTATAGAATGCCGGATTTCAAACTTTACAGGTAACAACTATAATGACAATAAAAATTTAAAAAAAGTTAATCACGCTTTTATTAGAACACTAAAAAGAAGAAATATTTTTTTTTAAATTAAAAATATGTAATTCAAAATAAAACTGTAAAAGCGTGAGGCCCTGACAGAACTATCTTACATAAATTGGAATTTTTATCATATCGGTATTTTTAACGTGCAACCGGACCGCGTACATGAGGAGCCTCCAAGAGATAGAAAGCAATGAAATAAAGTGCTCATCGCGGTAGCCTCTGTAGGGGAGACTTGATCCCTTTTTCGGTTTTTAATTTTTATTTTGGAAAAAACAAAATTTTAAAAAAAGGTTTTCAGTGATTATTACAGGCTCATTTGTCTTTTTTGTTGTAGTATCTTTTTTATTTTTGAAAAACCATTTTTAAAATAAAAATAAATTGTTTTCCAACAATTAGAAAAGGGATCAAGTCTCGCCAATTGCAGGGAGACTTGATCCCTTTTCAAGGGAGGCTTGATCCTTGAAATAGATGAATTAAAATTATTCAAATTAAGTAGTCGAAATCAAATTTATTGTTGACTAACATGTCAAAGGGGGGAAAACACATTTATAAAATTCTACATTATTGAAAATCATTGTTTCCCATATGAATGATTGTTATCGCTGAAATTATGATCAAATAACATTTTCAAAGCTTTAAAAATCAAAAATAAATGTTAAAATTCTTGCAGTTTGAAGAGCTCCATCAAGCATGGCTGGTTTAGGTAGTTTTTTGACAATATCGTCATTGTCCATAACACTAATGTCACTATTTTCTGGATAAATAAATTGGTTGGAATGAAGTCCTTTTTTTCTTAGAAAATTTATTTCGCATTCAGATGATGAAATCTTCTTTTCAATTTTTCCTACGGAATGATTAATTTTCTCTTTCCGTGAAACCGTCACCATGTTCTGGCTAACCATCATGTGCAGCCACATATTAACTTTCTACCTATGTCAACCATCCAAAATCAAGGTAACCATATTCTAAATAATATTGATATTATCTAAATGTGACTTGAAAATCACAATGGCCAGTAGGGGGTAATAAAATTGTCAATATTAATTTAACTTAACTTTGGGGACACTTCATCCCAGGATCAAGTCTCCATATAGAATGTGGATCAAGTGTCCCTAATGTGCATGTGTTGGAAAAAGAATTGTTAAATCAAAAGTAAAGAAACTGTATTGGATGTAAATAACAACATTTAAGCAGTAAAGAATGTTAGTATATTATATCAATAAACTTAAGTAATTTAGTTATATATAGCAAAAAATAAGAAGCATAAACTACCTACTCCAAAAGAAGTTAGATTATAAGAAATCAGAGATTCCTCTCTTACAACAAAAATAAAAATGGCTGAATGAAATTCTGTTGTCAGATCTGTTGATAAGGAATCACTTTATTAGTGTTGCCAGTTTCAGAGACTTAATTGCATTTTTTCTCTGGCTTTAGACCTAGGGATCAAGTCTCCCAACGGATCAACTCTCCCAAGTCTCCTCTACATGACAGATCTTTGGTCCGAGCCTCAGGAATGGCGTTAGAGACCGCCCGACCGGGGCGGCAGGGTGTCTCCGACAGGGTGCACGACCTGCTGTACAAGGGCAGGGGCGTAATGATGACACTCTCAAATTTTAGCCAGATCTTTATTTATCTAGTAGTAGTATTGCCGGTCGCGTGGATGGGGTGCAAAAATTTGCCCCCCCGGACACCCCACTGACGCCAATATGCGACACTGCCGAGCCTACGACCCTCCTGTACCGAAAATGACATCCCAGATAGCAATTGTAGTTTGCAACAAAGTTGCAGCAGTCTTGCTCTGCAAGTCGGCAGGCTTGCAGCAAGTTTGACACGGCGAGACAACAAGTTTTAAACAAGTTTGCAGAATCGCCGAAGTCACCACGCGTCGAACTTGCTATAAACTTGTCACTTCAAGTTCATTGCAAACGAGTAGGAAAAAAAGAGTAAGCATACGAACCTTGGATTCGAATCGCGGAAATTTCGGTTATCAACCTGCCGCCTTAACCACTAGACCAGGGAATCCTCACTTGACGATCATAGCAAGGATTATTATACACAAGCTACAAGTTATTTTCAGTTGTCTTATTGATTTAATAATTTTTTATAATTTTGAGAATATGATTTGAGGTCAAAGAGAGAGCGATTTTCGCTAACAAATATGTTTTGCTAGTGGAATAAATTATGAAATTAGGGTTCAAAAGTAATTACTTTTAAAAATATGGGACACAGAGTAAGTTATTATTTTTCAGCAAACAATGACTGTTTTGGGGTTTAATTTTAATTTTGTTTAGGAACGTTAAAATTTCAGCATTAAGAAAAAGGCGATATAGTTTTCTTTAAAGTCCAAGTTCTATATTTAGTAAAAGTTGGGATGGAGAATTTTTCGAAAGTAATAATTTTTAAAATTATTATTCATTTATTGAATTAATAAAAAGAAGGACAGTCTAGGAGATTTTATTTAAAATCGGATGTTTTTTTAAACAGATACAATGAATCAAAACCAGATATATACAACTGTATCCAGTCGTGGTGTGTATGTGTGCCGTTTCAACTTTGCAGCAAACTTGTTTTGCAAGTGGGTTGGTCGATTATGCTGTGTTACTTTGCAGGAATTTCGCTGCAAACTTGTCGCGCCAAGTTTGTCATGACAAGATAATACCAAAAAAATCATACTTGCTGCAAATGTACATGCTACCTGGGGTTTTACCATCAGACTATCAATGCTCCGAAACATAATTAGGAAGTATAATTCTCAGAATAAAATCGTGGGTTATTCCCATGAAATACGAATACACTGCAATTACATGATACTACGACATCTGAGTGCAACTATCTACCGTTATTAGCGGGACATTTTTGTTCTCATTCAATCATCAAATTGACTTGCCGATAAAGCCAAAAGGTCGTAAAAGACAAGCGAATTCCAAAACCTTAAAAGGTTATTAAAAACTTAACCAAGGAAATATTTAAATATCGCTAATTCACTGCTATAGCTGGTTATATTTTTTTTAACTATCAGATTATCTAAAATGCTTTAAAAAATTAGAATATACTAGCAGTACCCGCACGGCGTTGCCCCTGACATGATTATTATCATGTCTATTCTTAGAACCTGAAAGCATAAAAGAGGTAAAAATTAATTTTAAGAGTAAGTCCCACCACCACCGACATGACACAGGCATATCGCCTCATTCTTTTTTCCTGACTGATCCTGAAAACAGAAAGATAAAAGTATTTTTTTAAGAATTCGCAGCGCATATGTTATATTTTCTTTCTTAAAATGTTTTGTTACAGAGCTGCGGGATACACGATATTCGCTGTTCTTCCGTTTGGAGCTTGGATGCACAGATTGTCGGCTTTTCCAACTCTTGAACAACCTGCATACAGTTGACCATGAGAGAAGTAGGGCTTGGGAAAATCGAGTCCTACAACTTTTAAGGATTGTCCTTGTGCTTTGTTGATGTTCATAGCGAAACTTAAAGAAGAAACTCTTTCACACCATGAATGAAAAAATTAATTAAATCTCCAACGAAAAATGTATTTTAACCTTTCCAAACAGACGTCATTAAAACGATAATTGTTTGCTCTATCTAATGGTGCATCGATTGTGTTCTCTATGACAATTACTGCTCATCGATCGGCCAAAAACGTGCGAAAAATTACCCAAAACAACATAAAACATTAAATAAAAAAATTATACATTAAATTTTAGAATTCGGACTTCGAGGTGCACTGAGTCACTATTACGACTACCTGTGTGCCAAATTCCAAGACTGTGAGTGCGATATTTTTCGTCTAAATATCGCGCACACACAAACAAATATTGCCTTTTATAAGTATAGATTAATATACATAACATCTCAGAGAGCTTGGTATACAGATTCCACAAAATTTTGTTGAAATAAAATATGAAAGCAAAATGTATTAGGATATTAACTCAGCTTTCAACGATGAAAGATTAACGCGCAATTCAATATTTGTTTAAACAATGAAAATTGTTTGAGTCGCGTTGCAACAATGAAAAGTATTGTTGTAAATTATGCCAAAAAATATTTTTTTAAATTTATTAAAATTAGAGGAAATATTGTATTGCAACTCTTCCGTTTAAAACAACCTTTTAGGCATTTGAAATAAACTTCATTTGAACGGAAATTGTTTGTTATTTCTTATGGTGAATTTCTTTTCTTGATTCGATTATTAGTATTAAAATGCAATGGAGAAATTAGTCTGAAAATCACTCAAAATACCACAAAATATTAAATCAAAAATTTTCTAGATTGAATTTTAAAAATCGGGCTTCGAGGTAGTCACCATTAGTACTAACTTGGTGCCAAATTTCAGGATTGTAAAGGCAATATTTACGTCTAAACATCGCACACACAAACATTGCTTTTTATATAGAGAGAGATAAAGAGATTTATCATTATTTTGCCAAACATCATTATTTTCAAACACTCGTTAAAAAACAATTGACCAGAATAAAAAATTCTTTCGTATATATAATCATTCAACGATTGGCTAGGTCCTTAAGCAAAAGTTTTGCAATGTTTCAAAAAACATGTAAATTATAATACTTTAAGTGTGAAATCGTGAGTTTCTTTAAGAATTTTGAACTTCTTTCAAACCTGAAAAGCTACATAACTTTTTAGTGGCACATCATTGCACTTATCTTTTGATTCATTACCTACAAAGTATCATAAATAATATATATGCCAAATTTCAGGCGGATATTTTAAATTGAATTTTACTTATCTTGTTTGAAAAATGAAACCGTTGGAAAAAATCACATTTCGAGAAAAATTCGTTTAAAGTTTATGTCTTTAATTTATTATGAGAAGAAAAAAGAATTTTTCTTCAATACTCCTCAGTTTTGTGGACTAGTCCTTCTGTTTCGCCAGCTCAGTTTAGTTTTTAAAATTTTCAGTGCTGGAACTTTTTTCTTAGCCGTTTATTTTAGCCTCATGTGTCATCATCGTTATCTACCATTCAGCCGCCGTCGACAGATTTGAATTTTTTTTCAATCAACTAACATTTGCATGTAGGATCTGGAGATACGTTTAGTGATTAATATTGGTTATAAGAAAAATGTATGTGCTTTTCGTACTTTTATTATCAAAATTACATCATTCAATGGAAAATCAATAATGGCAATTGCCTAAATTTGCAACCTCATAGAAAACAAAGAAATTCGCACTTAAAATCTTCCAAATAGTATCTGGTATATGAAAAATAGTGCAAAACGAAAATAAACAATAAAATTTAAATATTTTAAGTAAAAACAATGAAAAAATGCTTCTTTATCGTAGTGTTTACTGTTC
>BGPR01004180.1:0-11525 GCA_013235015.1 Araneus ventricosus | reverse complement strand
TTTATTTATAGCAAATAAACCTAGTTTTATTTAGTCTAGCAAATAATCCTAGTTTTATTTAGTCTAGCAAATAAACTTAGGTTTATTTACCCTCTGTAACCCATAGAGAAAGGGCGGCATGTCGCAAATTCGCCCCGGGCGGCAAAATGTCCAGCTACGCCACTGTGTTTATGAGTTAATATTAGATAAATTCAACAACATCCAATTTCTAAAATGCATCTTAACCTTGAGGCGCAGTGTGCCAGCTAATGGCACACCTAATTTCACTTGCTTCTCAAATATATATTCCACTATAAATGGAAAATAATCGGTTTAGGATAGGGCTAATAGGACTAATTTTAGAATGTATATAGCAGCCTTATAAAATTTCGTTTCGGAATAAGAATTATTAGAGATAAAGTTTGGGAAAATTCCTTAACTTGGAGATAAGAAATTTGTTCCGTTCTGGCCGTTTAAAATTTTAGCAAATTAACTCGAAAATTTTCCTCCAATATTCTTGAAGTTTTAATTTATGATTTTCTGTAAGATTCAACTATATTTTTTGAGTGTATCAAGATGGCTGTATCTAATGGGCTCTCGTATCTTGGAATAAAGCAGGATTTTTTAAAAAGTTTTTTTGTAGATTCTATGTCTAGACAATAAACTAAACCCATTCATGATGATTTTTCATCATATTTTAACAAATTTAATGCCTTGCGCTGCAACAAGTTAAAATTTTGACTATTGATTAATTTTTTAAAATTGGATTTATATTTTTTCAGTGATCTCAAAAAGATAGAAGATGGTATAGGTGAAAAAGTAGGAATTTGCACCAATTTGTTATCTACATGCGTAATTAGTGTTATTGTTGGAACGCTTTATGGTTGGAAATTAGCCCTGGTTTCATTTTCGCTTACACCTGTTCTGACAGTAGCCCAAGCTCTTCTGTCAAAAGTAAAGTTGCATTTTTTTTACTGATTTTGCATTATCTCTCATGGAATACGGTATTTTTATTTGAATTATACAAAATGCATTTTTCTAAATTAATTTATTGCATGATTTAGGCTTTCAAAAATCCTCACGATATCTGATTTGAAATGGACAAATGATATTTTTGATAATGTTTAAAAGAAATGACATTAGAGAAGTATACAAAATAATAAGCATTTAAAAAATTGTTTTCATAATTATTATTGCAAATGATTGATCATAGCAATTTTAAAAATGCTATGAGCATAGATATGCTATATGCATAGAAAATTTTAAAATGATAATAATTTTTAAATGATTGCACGTACTGAATATATGAGAAAATGTAGGAATATGATTGTTGGAAGACTCTTTTTTTAAAGAAATGAAATCATTTTTTATATAGACGGATTTGACGGCAGTAAATTTCAAGTAAAGAGATTAAGATTTCATAAATTGTTTGTTAATTTTTCGATTTTATTTATATGAATTGCAATTTTATAAACTTACAAACGTCTTCTAGTATAGAAGGAAAAAATTCTAATCTAGCCTATACATTTTTGAAGGTATTTTTCTATTGCTTTTCCAGTGTTCTCAACTGAATTTTGTATCTTAATTTATTTCTACTTCCTTAGATTATATAGATAAAAATTGCTTAGAAAATAATGATTATTGACCCTTTTTTGTGTCTACTTCCAATCATTTCATTATTATAAGTTTAAATAAATACATTTTAGCTGTTTAAAATGAATGTATATATATAAGATATAAAATAATAATATAAAAAATATTTTGGGGAATACAAAAATTAAAATATTACACAACTACAAGAAAAAATAAATTAAAAAGAAAAAGCTAATTCTGCATTCGCGCAAAAGCTGCTTCAACAAAAAAGCAATATATCAAAATATGCAAGAAACAAAAGACAATATATCAAAAACATAGAAGAAACAAAAGGACAAAAAAGGGAGACAAAAACAAAATAAATTGAAAAATATCATGGCAAGCCACTCATCAGGGGAAAACGCCCGCCTATGATATTAATTAGTGCTTTTTTCTGCTAAACGACATACGAAGAATCGTAAAAATTTGTCGTTATACCCCCAAAAGCGAAAACCGTTAAAATGGAAAATTTTTGGATTAAAAGAAATCAGTGGCGGAACCAGGGGGTGCTTTGCGGTTGCAGCCTCTCCCCAAAACTATTCCAGAATTCTTAATTTTATTTAAAATCACTACAATACTTTGTTCTTAAATTCCCTTTTTTAAAAAATAATAATAATAACGTGACACGTTGCTTTCTGACTTCAGAGGCTCGAAAAGTTTCCTACTTGTCTAGTCATTCCACTTGTACTTTAGCGTTGACGCGGTCGAAGCCATTTTTTTGGCTAGTTATTTCATTGTATTTTATATTAAATTATCGAAAGTATTGTAGTGTCCTTCGCGATTCTTATTGTCAGGTGAGTAAAGTCTGCAAAGTTAAAGTGTTTTGGTTTACATAAGCCATGCTGTTTTACTTTCGTCACGAAAATACAAATTTTTATGATCTTAGTCCCTCTCCAGACACAAATCCTGGATTCGCCACTGAAAGAAATATAAAAAGAAGTTGTTTTCAAAAAAAATCGAAAGCAAAAAATGCATATACACAAAACCTAGATTAAAAAACAAAATTAAACACAGAAATATTCACAAAAATATAAAAAAGGCGTACCACCTCTGGAATCCGCAAAAAAGCTTATTGAAGAAGAGAATTTGCACAAGGTAGAGGGAGAAAGGCGAAAGTTGCAATCAAACCGGTATTTTGTCGTTGCAGATCGAAGGAAGAAAAATATGGTCTTTCTGGTAGCGGAAGGATTACCAAATTCAATACCTGTGATAACGCCGCACAAAATTTTCGGGTATACCATTATTTATTAGTTGATCAAACAAAAGCTTAAATTGTCTCAATTTTGTGTTTACATTTGAACAAATAGATTTAATACAAGAAAATTGAGTGAGAATTGTGTTTCTGTAAATATTAATAGAAATATTTAAAGACCAATGGGGATAGTTTGTTGACATTAAAATTAAAATCCTTTCTTTTTTCAAATATATCGACATAAAAGATATAAACTTGTTTAATTTTTAGATCTAAAAAATCCGTTTCAAACGTGTTACTGCTTGTTTGTTTAATAAGCAAGGCTGAAGATAAATATTTTGCCACGTATTATTGAAAGTACCGTGGATAAATAAAATAAGATCATCCACGTATCTGAAAGCCTGAGGATGTATAAGTAGATAATTTTTTTCAAAATAGTGATTCTCTGTAATAGAAGAAAATGAAGAGCCTTGTACAATATTTCTTCTATTGAATCTTTCGATTTCAAAGATCTTTTAACAAGCATTCCTTTAGTTACTCTTCCAGAAGTGCTCAATTCTTATTTTTTTGATTATAAAATCATTCTCAATATTTCTTTTGAATATTGGTATAAATTATACAATTTTTGCATATTTAATAATTCAATTTTCAATCGGGGAAGCTTTTTTCTACAAGATCATAGTATTCCGCAAGGCTCTTCTTTTTCTTCTATTACAGGGAACCTTTTCCTTCACTATTTTAAAAAAATTATCTATATGTAACGCTTCAGATATGTGGATGATCTTATTGTATTTAATTATGGGAACTTTTAATAGTACGTGGCAAAATATTTATCCTTCACTCTTGCTTCTTAAACAAACAAACAGTAACCAGTTTGAAGCGGATTTTTTAGATCTAGAAATTAAACAAGAAGTTAATATCTTTTGTGGCGTTATATTTGATAAAAGAAAGGATTTTAATTTTAATGTCAACCGACTATTCCATTGGTCTTCAAATATTTCTATTAATATTTACAGAAACACAATTCTCACTCAATTTTCTCGTATTAAATCTATTTGTTCTAATGTCAATACAAAATTGAGACAATTTAAGCTTTTGTTTGATCAACTAATAAATAATAGTATTATGGAAAGTTTTGAAAAATTAATTTGCAATTTTTCTCAAATATTGAATTTGGTAATCTTTCTGCTACCATCATGGCCTTCTTTTTTTTTTTTTTCTTTTTCTTCCTTCGTTCTGTAATGACAAAATACCGGTTTGACTGCATCTTTCGCCTTTCTCCCTCTACCTCGTGCAACTTTCAGTAGTTTTTTTGCGGATTCCAGCGGTGGTAAGCCTTTTTTAAATTTTTGTGAATATTTCTGTGTTTCATTTTGTTTTTTTTATCTAGGTTTTTGTGTATTAGGATTTTTTGCTTTCGATTCGATTTTCGACCTCTTTGTATATTTTTTAATCCAGAATTATTTCATTTTGACGGTTCTTTCTTTTTTAGGGAAATAACGACAAGTTTTTACCATTTTTCTTATGTCAATTAGCAGAAAAAAGCACTCATTAATATCATAGGCGAGCCTTTCCCCCTGATGAGCGGCTTGCCATGATATTTTTAAATTTATTTCGTTTTTGTCTTTCTTTTTTGTCCTTTTGTTTCTTGTTTGTTTTGATATATATATAATATAATGGATCTCTGAGGCTTTTTATTATTAAAAACAAAAACTGTTTAATTAATTTGAATAAAACCTTTGCTAAAACCATTCTTATTCTTCATAGCGATTGTTAGCAAATTTCAAGAAAATTTCTATAGTATGTAAACTATTTATTAATTTCACTTATATTTATATAGATTAAACTTTACTATTATTAGGTTCAAGCTTCTGCTTCAAGGGAAGAATCTGAAGCATACGGAGCTGCAGGAGCTGTGGCTGAAGAAGCTCTGTCTTCTGTCCGCACTGTGGCTTCTTTTGGTGGGGAACAGAAAGAAATTCAAAGGTAATTCTATTTTATTTGAAACATAAAAATCTGGTTATTCAGTTATATCTGTGACAGAACCAAGTTGTTTGTTTTTTGTGCATACATATTTTAATGAAATTCATTCTTCCATATTTGAAAATATTTTAAATTCTGTCACTCATTTGGAAATTGGCCGTCTTATTGGTGATAATTTTCTAAATTATCAAAATATAAAAATGAGCAAGGTGTCTTTTTAAAGAGGAAGGTCTAAGTGTGTAAGCAACTAGATTGACACAATGCTAGTATAAAATGTTTTGAAAAACAGCTGCGAATGATTAAGTTTAATCAATATTGTTCAATTTTAAGACGGCATCAGCTTGAAGAGCTTATCACTTGTATTAAAAATGCTGGAGAATTTGGAGATCACAAAATGATATTGGTAGAAATGAAGTTATGTTATACTGTTCCATTCTGTTGAACTAACATTAATTTAATGACTACTATATTCCATCCCTCCCTTGAGTGCCAAAGGGAAATGGAAGTGAGTAAGCAAATGGATCACAAAATGCACAATTTGGTCAGTATCCGTAATTTGGTCTTTCATACTTTGGAAACATAACAACAGTCAAACTGGTAAGAGCTTTTAATCTGAAGAATTAGAAGATGTCTGCCCGTCTAGACAGGCTGTTATCCTGCCAACAGTATCTCAGATCTTATTGTCACAGATTTACTAACGAAAGTTGTAGTAGAAAATTTCAGGTGCATTGGAAGATTGCTTAAGAAATAAAAAAATATAATTTGTAGTACACTTTAGATGTTAATATATAGTAATATTAAAAGTAAACAAAGTTCCGGAATTCTATGAACTAAAAACTTCATTTTAAGCAACATTCTTTGTGAAATATCTGTTGTCGTTTAACAATACTCCTTATTATGTGGAATTTTCATTCGAACTCTAACATGGCTAGGATTCCGGTATATTGATAACGCATCATAAAGAATCAGCATTAATAAAAAGGAATTGAAACTTCTGAACTTAGCTCATTGACATCTACTACAATCCAGCATGAATAAGTAAAGGCTAGATGATGTGAAATCTACGATTCCATAACTAAGGCCGATATATACGTCAATTTATACATAAAAAATGGCAACGGATGTAAGGATCAAGCACGCAGTTGGTAAAACACTGCACTTCAACCCTGATGTTCCGTGTTCGTTCCACGCTGAATTTAATTTTGCTTCAAAAAACCTGCCCGATTTGTTTGATGCAAAAACTGAAATTGTGATTTGCGCAACCGATAATGACACAGACCAAACCAATTTTTTTTTTGGGGGGGGCGGCATTTTATTATTTTAGGAACCCTAACCATAAAATTTTCATGCTGATTGGTCCATTTGCTCAATGTAGTCCAATGACCGACCTCCACTCGACCCAGGAGTGCGATATAGGGCCCATTTCTCAATATTCTTTTTTTGTTGTTGAACAATGTTGGAGTCATTTTTGAAGTAACATTTTAAAAATTAAACGTGTCTAAATCAACTAATGAATCATGTGTCACCAAAATTGTTCCAGCTGTTCTAAATAAACATTTCTCCATATCTTATTGGTAATTATCCTAAAGGGTTGATTAAAAAAGTTTGAACCCCTCCATATTTTTAGATCGACATGTTAAAACCAGAGTTATGCTTCATTTCGATCAATCCATTTTTTACGTGTATTTAAGAGACATTGCATCAACCTACCCTGAAGGACTGGCTTAATGCTTATTTACCCCAATAGTGCTTCATGTCGCTTAAAGAAGAATATATGTACCAAAGGTTCATCAAAATCGCTCCAACAGTATCGAGTTTCGTGTCAATCGGCCTGTGTCTTTGCTCCACCTTACTGTAGGTATTGAGTTAGTATTTGTGATAAAGTAGTTTTATTTGGCTTGTGAGGCATACATGTATAATGTTTCATCAAATTGCCCAAGCAGAATCAAATTTCATGTGAATCGTCTATTTGCTGCATGTATTTAAACGACTTTTTTCTACCTTAATCTCATAGATTAGATTAGCGTTTATTTAGCCTTACAGTATTTTTAGTTCGCTAATCGGATTTACATGCGCCAAAATTAATCAAAATCTCCCTATCCGTATTCAACAGTATGTCAATCGGTCCAGGGTTTACATGTATTTTGAGGATTTTTCCCCGACCTACTCTGAGGAATTGGATTAGCTTTTACTTACACTTAAACTACTTTTAGTCAGCCTGAGAAGAACAGATGTGCCCTGTCATCAAAATTTCCCTATATGTATCAAATTTCATGTCAATCTTCCCTTTTGTTAGAGGTATTTAAACAACTTAACGCCACCCTACTCTAAAGGAATTGTGTTAGAGTTTATTCACCCATAGAGTATTTTTAACCACTCTCTGAGAAACATGTGAACAAAACATCGCAAAAATCACCATATCTATATCCAACAGCATGTTAATTGGCCCTACTATTTGCGTGTATTTTGACACAATTTTGCTCCAACCTTCTCTGAAGAAATGGATTACTGTTTATTTACCAGAAAACTACTTTAAGTCAGCTTAACAGGAATATATGTACCCACTGTCATCAAAATTGTCCCAGTTATATCAAGTTTCATGCCAATCGATCCATTTATTAAATTTATTAGAAGTATTAAAATGGCTTTGCCCATACTACCTTGACGGAGTGAAATACCGTTTATTTACCCCTATAGTACTTTTAGCTGCCTAATAAGAAGTGTGTGCAACAAATTTTATAAAAATCGCCCAAGCCTCTCAAATCGACAAGCGTGTCGATCGGCCTATTTGTAATATATGTTTTTTGGAGACTTTGTCCCTCTCTACCCAGAGGGATTGGGTTAGGGCAAAATTTACCCCTACAGTACTTCAAGGCGGCTAATGAGTAACTTGTGTACCGAGTTTCATCAAAATCGCGAATCATGTCAATCGACCTATTTGTTATATATGTATTTCGGAGACTTTGGTCCACCCTGCCCCAGAGGGATTGTGTTAAGTCTTATTTACCTGTATGTTGAGGATCAAATATGTTGGGGCATTAAAATGTCACGGCATTAAATATTGGATGAGGTAGCTAGGATATTTATAAAAAATTGAAGCAAGGTAGAAGCCCTGAAATAAAATTTAAATTATAATATATATTGAACAATTAATTAATTCTGGGTATTAAATTAAATAACAATAATAAAAAAAGCAATTCTAGCAATACTGATATATCACCTACCTTTGCTGACCTGAAAACCCTAGCTACATAATTAAAAGTCAATTCGCATATAGTGGTAGTACAATGCTAAAAATAATTAAACAAAAACAATTTTATTAAAATTTAAATAATTTTTTATTTAACAATTATTAATATTGAAATTAATTACTGTCATAAAAATTTAGATATATGCATAAAAATTGATGCACAGGAATGAACATTTATCAAACAAAACAAAAAATAAAAATTGTAGCTACACATTAGCACTGCAGGTCTAAGAATTATATTTCAGAACACAAAGTAAAAAAAAACAACCTAAATTTGATAGAGATGTAATGATCATTATTAACAAACACTTCTTGAATTGATGAATACTATTACATAAGTGAATTTTCTTTATATTCACTTAACAATGATATTTTGAAGTATGCAACTTGCACATTTTCGCATTTTCTTCGGCCATTTTTTTAGACTTGTATCATTCATTCAAAAATCGGAAAAGCTGAAGATGGGGAAAAAAACGTCGAGCAGGAATAGACGTTTAAAAGATGATCACGATCTCTGTGATTAAGAGTACACATTATTACGATGAAGAATAAAAATGCTGAAGGTATTACTCATATTGCAGATCTTGTAAAAGGTGATGATCATTTATAACTCTGTAACATTGATGAAAATCAGCGTTCATGCCACCATGTAGCAGAGATCATTTTAAAATGAAGAAGAAAGAACTGCTTTCTTTCACACACAGCACCTTAATTCACAGATTGTTCCGGAATAGTGTTGTAGAAAAAAACTTCATCTCGTCTTTCAGACCATACATCACTGTGGTTTTTTAAACTGCATCTTTTTAGGAATACCAATGAAGAATAAAAAGAATCTTCAGCTTCAGACTCAAAAATACAAAAAAAAATATTAACGGAAAAATTAAAGTAGAGGCAAGACAAGACAAGACCCCAGGCCCAACCGGCCCTGGGGGCCCGCAGCTGGAAAAACACCAACCACTCGCTTACCCCATCACACAAAGAATTCAAAAAGTAACGGAAAACGATTCCAGATACAGACGCCCAAGACCTCATAGCGCCAAAAACCTACGCGAGCCAAGATGGCGAAGAAATAATCCCGTAGCAAAATTTGAATTTAAAAATTAATAAAGTTGACACCTTAATGGAAACAACAACAAAAGTTAAGACAAATAATAAATAAATCGAAAACAAAGTAAATAATTAAGTAAAATTTGGAAATTAAATGAAACGGCTAAAATTATCGTTTGAATTTCAAAATTTTCCAAAGTTGCCACAAGAAAAGAAAGAAACTTAAGTGGCGAAGAAATAAATTAATTAAAAATACTGACAAAACCGAAAAATGATGTTGATGCAATATTTGCAATCTAACATCTCCCCCCCCCAACGGGAAAAAAAAATTTTGCTGCTAATTGACTGGAAGCATTTTCCTGAAAACAGTTTCAAATTTTACTCTATTAACACATAGAGAGCATTATACACATAAATTTTAAAAATATTGCATTATTATATACATATTTACATTCTTGCTTTTACTTTCTCCACTCTCCTCCAAGAAACCACAACAAAAATCTCAAAACACATCATAATACCATGTAAAAACTATGCCATACAATTTCATCCACAATACTAAATATTTTTTCAAATTTATTCATTTATTTCTTCATTTCTTAAAAATATTTCGAGCATTCAAAACAATAGGAAAATAAATATGTCTTGATACAGAATTGAAACTCCCTGAAAGAAAAGTCAATCAGTTGTGATGTATATAGCTTCAAAAAGCTGCAAATTCATGCAGTATAATTTTTTATATACATAAAATTTCTCACAATTTCACCCCTATCAAGACCTATATCCTATTCACAACATTTTTGGACCAGCCTGACAAAATGAGTAAAGTAATATAAAATGGAATACATGACCATCATATACAGAATAACAATCTTGACACAGAATTAAAAAACAGTAAGAAACATCTGTAAAGCTATATGTTACATCTATTTTTTATGTGTCGACACTTTTATGATTGGCATTTATCAATACAAAAAGAAGTAATTAATATTCTATATCATAGTTAAATTGTAAAACAATTATAGACATAAATGTTATTTTATAGAATTTTTTCTCTTTTTTACAACAATTCTTTAATTCCTAAGGTTTGGCCTAGGCTGCTCTTGTTTAAAAATTTTGCTTACATTAAGTTTCATTGTTTTGTTGTCCTTAAGACTCTTAATGACATAATTATTATTTCTTAAAATCTTTATAATCTCAAAAGGTCCTTTATATTTCTCCTGGAACACCTGTGGATGAGAAAAATTCTTAACAAATACCTTGTCGCCCAAATTAAAATTTGGCACTTTACGACCCTGGATGTGCGGAGCATTGTTTTTAAAGTATTGTTCCTCATTTTTTGCAAACTCATTTCTTATGGAACACATATTATTTCTGATATTTTTCAGATATTTTGATTCATTTTCAACAGTTACAGGTTCAAAAAAGCTATCAAGAGGTAAATTCTGCTTTCTGCCAAAGAATATTTCTGCTGGAGCAAATTTTGTTACAGAATGAATTGAATTGTTATAGTACAATTTGAAAAATAAAAGTTTCTCTGACCATTGAAAAGTACTCTCACACAATGATGCCAAACTTTCTTTCATTGTTCTGTGAGCTCTCTCAAGTAAACCATTTGCCATTGGATAGTAAATTGAAGATTTTCTATGCTGAATATTTAACCTGTCTAAAAATTCCACCATCTCATTCGAGATAAAATTAGTGGCATTATCAGTGATTAAAAATTTTGGAAGACCAAAATTGGCAAAATATTTGTTTAAACAATTAATGATAGTTCTAGAAGTGATGTTTTGTAAAGGATAGGCTTCTAAATATCTACTATAGTGATCAATTATAGTTAAGATAAAATTTTTGTTGTCGGTGGATCTAGGAAGTTTACCAACGACATCAATCGCAATACACTGACCTGGTGCAAGATTTTTTTTGGGAATCATTTGTGTTTGAGTTAATTTGGCTTTTGGTTTGTTTTCTAGGCATTTTTCACAATGCTCACAAAAATTTTTTGTATCTAAGTACATACCTTTCCATTGATACTTATGTCTAATGAATTCAAAAGTTTTCCTAACACCAAAATGTGGAGCATGGGCAGTTTCAATACAAACTTTAATTAGAGATTTAGGAATTACAATTCTATTTACAATTTTCTTTTTATTTTTATGTGCATTTTTTATCATTAACAAACCTGAATTAACATCAAGAAAATATTGTTTACATTGTTTGTTTACAGATAAATCATTCATAATTTTGCTTAAAATTGCATCTTGTTTTTGTTCAATTGAAATGTTTTGCATGGGAAGTTTATCATTAGGTTGAAAAAGAGTGATGTTGTTTACATTTAGAGAATTTTCTTCCACAACTCTGGATAGAAAATCAGCGGGATTTAAACTACCAGGTATATGAGTTGGAGTGAATGAAAAAGTACCTAAATACAATAACCACCTA
>BGPR01004179.1:100803-117693 GCA_013235015.1 Araneus ventricosus | reverse complement strand
CTGTTGCTTCGTTCAGTTGCATTGACAAGCATGTTCAGATCTCTCACACTAATGAAGGGATAATGTGTGGGGTGTGCTGTGTGTGGCACTCGGCGATCATACCTCTGGGCCTAGAGCATGACTGCAATTATTTGGCACAAACCTTGTACTTTTGGGGGAGGAGATGCGACTTCAAGCCCTTTTAAAAAATTTTTGATTAGAATCTTCATTAAATTAAATAAACTAATTTCGCTTTCCTTAATAACTTGTTATCAAGGCACAAGGAACTATTTTTACTACACCACCTAATGCAAAAATTACCTTTTTAATGATATCAGAGTTAAGTTGTGACATATCTCTCAATTTTAAATAATTTTTAAAAAAGCTCTAACATTTACCTGCAATACTTTTCTTCTCTTGCATTTTCAAACCAGTTGTATACTTCCTGTAAACAATTTTATGGCGTGTCTTATTCCATTGGGAAACAAGAAAAGTATTCTTACTGGATTTTACTATCTACATTTATTTGATATAAATCTTTCTGTGAAACTTAATAAGTCCTTAAGGATGCAAGTGTGTAGAAATATCACAGTAAACTGAAAATCTCTTGCATATTGTTGTAATTCTTTTTTCATGTTTTCAACCAGTATTAGATTACTACTGGACGTAAATGTAGCATATTTAACAATTGAAATAAAATGCGTATTTTACGTTAATGTAGACAAGGAACAGAACAAGTGCAAGGCTACGGAAAGACCGCGGGTTAAATGTCTATAGCAATTTGAAGTTCAAAACTACTTTGTTGAGGGAGGAATGAATATAAAATTATGCATACGAGATTTAGTTGAAATTTTATTTCCGCCGATCAAGCTTGTCACCAAAGGCGGCTAGTATATAATATATACTTATTTATAATTTTTTATGGAATAGATTCATATGTCATTTAACCTATGAATTGTGACTTTTTTTAGATTATTTTATTTCATGTCTTAATACTGAGACATTTGGAGTGTCGTGGTAACAGAAAGGAAGCTAAATTGCTGATACAAATCTCCTTCCATCAGGACTACACCTTCCTTCTCAACTGGGAGAAAGTAAAGAGCCTCCCTCTTCATATTTTGTAAGAAAAATCTTGTCGCTGCCTCAAAATTGAAAAAAGAAGCATAAAATGAAGAATAAATAAATCATTGAATCTTGTTCAAATATATTGAATAGCCTGAAAAAAGAACAGATTGGAAAATTACGCGTTTGCAAAATTTCCATTTTCATATCTATTGAAGTCGCGGCTGGTTAGAACTTAGAGAAAATATCCCCTTATAGCTACTTCCAAAATTGGGCCATCAATTTTATTTAAACTAATCTAAAAATATTTTAAAGTGAATTTGTGCTTTCAAACTTCGAGGATTCATATCACAAATAAAGAAAATAACAACAAATAAAATATTTTAACGCGATATGGCTCTGTATGAGTTACAATTAGTTAACAGTTCTACCAGTTGGTTAAGTCTGTCTTATGATCCACAAAAATAATCTAAGCAATAAATATTCCTCTTTGACCTGTTCTTTACTTTCCTGAAAGCACTTACTCTTCTCAGAAAACACCTGCTTTTGATAAAACGTCGGCCTAAATGGATTTCTGGAACTTATATAGAATACCCGTTCTAGAAATTTCGTTGAAAATTCACAATTTAAACGTGTGTGCTAAGCTTCAATACACCAGTCATTTCGAGATATTGCCAAAGAAAAAATTCTTTAATCAGCAAAAATTAATTTACCTGCCAACAATAATAGAAAATGAAATACAGAAATATTGATGAAGATTGCAATAATTTATTAAAAAGAAAATTGCAAGCGATGGGTACGTGTCTTGAATGAAACAACCCCAATGCTTTTCGATCACAGTAATTCAGAAATTATATCAATTACTTCAAGTGAGAAGAAATCAATAAAAAAATGGAATTTACATTTTACTAAATCGACAGAAAATGACTATGAAGTCAAATGCGGCGAAACCTCTTTATTACGTCATACTCATTAGCACGCCGCTTTGCTTTAGTCCTTATTCACTCCTGTGCATCTCAGTGCTCAAACAAATCTTTAATGGCGTAAGTATTCGATAGTGCGCCACCTAAACTCGCAGAAGAAAGCTTTTTCAACTATTTTGGATCATGAGAGAAGAAATCAATAAAAAAAAATGGAATTTACATTTTACTAAATCGACAGGTAAAGACCTTGAAATCAAATGCAGCGAAACCTCTTTATTACGTCGTACTCATTAGCACGCCGCTTTGTTTTAGTCCCTATTCACTCCTGTGTATCTCAGATTAGAGCGGTTTTGGATTGAAAAGACGATTCCATTGTCTTGTTATCAGACGGACTACGAATTTGGGAATAAACTGTATTCTTTTTTATATGCATTTGTTTACTTAATGTGAATTAATTCGTTCGCTTCGAATTTTCCATACAACACCGGGTAGAGTGGTTTGGAAATATTATTAACGAGAAATTATTGAATGAATGTTGACTGAGACTACCACTTTGTCGAGTTTTAAGACATTCATGCGAGAGTATTTGTTGACATTTTTCAGTCTCAGTGAAATTTCTATTAAGCATTTTAAATTTTAAACTAAAATGGCTATTTGGTTTTGAAATTTTTTGCTTTATTACTACCATAATTAATGAATATTATAGTTAAATTTTAGTTACTGCTTAATTGCGGAGAATTTAAGCAAGTATTATATTAGAATATACTGAAGATCATAGGAGTATTTAATACAGTTAACTGTTAGTCCAGCAAATTTTTAATGCTTGGTTAGTTTTGTATAGAAATTTGAAAAAGTTCTTTGTTATTTGTTTTTTTCCCAAATTGAATCCCTATATTCTGGTTTGTTTATTTTAGTTTCACAGACCGTTTTCCGGTAACTATTTGATTTAAGTAATCGCCAATTCCAGTTGAATACTGCATCAAGAGCCAAATTTGAATCAGTTCTTTCTTTCGCACATAAAGCGTTGAAATCTTTGTTCTTTGAATTTGTGTAATCCTTATTACCTAAATCGGTTAAAAAACTCTTAAAATGGCTAATATCTAAATAGAAGATTATAATTATCTAAATCATTTGGTTAAAAATTTAACTGCCAAAAAAGCCTCATAATTCGCCGAAAAAGCGATAACGAACAATTATGACACCCTTTTCACATCATGAGTCTCTTATTTTATGTAAATATTTAGAGATGCAGCAGGAGGAATACGAAATTTAATATTTTCTAAGTATCTTTAACCTTAATATTAGAAAACTCTACTTTAATCATTATCTAACATCTTCAAATAGAGTGCTGAAATTTTGAATATTCCAATTGACTTAGCATTAACACCGGAAGCCGGTGACTATTATGGAAGTCCTACTTTAATGCAAATGGACAAAACAGAAAACTCGTCCATACATCTTTCATTAATTTATAAATCAATGCAATATTAAGTAGAAATATGCTAAAATTATCGTTTGGTATTAATAAATGCTTTTACTTTATTTGCCGTTTTTAAAGTAAATCAAATTCATTCACCGCTTTCACTTTTGCCATAAAATTTCTGTCGTCTCTGTAACTAACGTAAAATACAGACCTCTTCAATTCAGACACTCATCCTTTTAAGTGAAAGCATATAAGAAGTCTGATGAAAGAAAATACGGAAAATAAATTAGAATAACAAACAATCTCTTCTTTCATCAGACAAATTTCGTGTAATTAAGAATTTAGAAGAAAACACTATTACTCAGTATTAAAGGATTAATTTTCCTTCGTATCCTTTCACTCATTATTTTAATACAAACTTTTGCTTTCTACGCCTTTGGAATTAAACCGCTAATTCTAAATAAAAATGTATTTCAATTCCCCGCTATTTTCGTTCTGCAGGAAAAAAACCCCCTTTTTATAAATTAGCAGCTTACACTTAATTAAGAGCAAAACCTGCACAGGAGGGTTAGGATTTCAATCGGATTTGGAGGGAAAAAAAAGGAATTTTTTTAAAAATGAATTTAGACTTTATTACAAAAGCCTATTTAAGCGTAGAAGAGAAATTGGATTTAAATAAATAGATTAGTAAAAAAATGTATAGGTTATTCTTTTGGAAAATTAACATCCCATGACAATAGATATATTTACTTTCTTCAGGTTAATTCCGATCCAATTTTTCTATTTCATCATGTATATTTATGATTATTTTCTTGAATTCTCATTTTTCTCTGAACGTTCTGAGGATTAGAGGCAAGAAAAGATTCAGATCCCATCTAATTACTTGTTGCTTTGAGGGAAAAGAAATTTCCTGTTTAAGCACATTATGAATAAATATTTCAGTATCTTGTCAAGAATAAGCATTTTTAGACACTCGACGCAAATTTCAGTATGGCATTTTTTTAAGTATGGAATTAGTAATGATTTTCGCAAAAAAGAAGTTTCAATAATATTTAAACAAAAATGGAATATTGTATGCATGTATTCCGTATTTGATAATAAATAATTATTTTTATTGAAAGTTCGCAGGTGGCTTTAAAGTTAACTTTCTTTAAAAAGACATTGATACAAAATAGTTTGTGTAAATGTTTTCTTTATTTTTATTACTAGTATAAAAGCAAAGAATTAATTTAATCTATTTGAAATGTTGATGCTATGCAATGATAGTTCCAAATTTTTTCATGAAATCCTTGTTGTGGTTAACAAAATTATATCTGTCTGTCATAAAAATTTTTAGTGACGGTTTAGTTAATTATTAAACGGATAACGAAGTACAATTTTAAAAATAAATTGTGATACGTGTATTATGAAATTTACATTTATTTTCAATTTTAAATTGATATATCTTTCAAATTAAAACCACTTTTAGGCTTTTGTTTATGTTTAAATAATCTTCTTATAGATGTTTAAATCTCTTATCTTAGTTTAGATCACTTCATTTTAATTTATCTGTCACATTGAGTCATGACCTTTTTCGAAACAATAATTATTGGAATCTTCTTATGTTTCTTGTTGTTTTGTAAGGCAATTAGATTTATATCAAGAGGAATAAGAACGGTGATCTATAATGAGTTTAGAGAGAAAAAGATAATAATAGCTGAAAATCCGATTGAATTCATTATACAGTAAATCCTGTCTATAACGATATTGTAGGGACCTAGAAAATGTATTGTTTTAGAAATGTTATCGTTATAGACAGTTTGAGGATTTGTGCAACCAATTTTTATTTGAGTGTACATATATTTAATATACTAGCATATTATATCGCTCTTATTGATTTATCTTACAAATAATAGCTGGCATAAAATTGTATTTTGTAAACACATAAATATAATATTTTACATGCCGATATAAAATTTTATTATTAAATTTATTTAAGAACTTCAAAATGAAAATGTTAGTTGGAAACTTTGTCAGCATCGTCATTGACGGCGCCTTTAAATCGGTTTCAATTGCTATTCACTTCACTTTTTTTCACATCTCCAAGGTCTTTTTTTTTCAGAAAAGTAGCTATTGTCGACTGAAAAATCCCATTTTTTTTTACACAATATAATTTCATCAAAATGAACTCCGAAGTGAAAAATATTTTTTCTAATTACAATAAAATTCATGGTTCGAATAAAAGCCTTATATAGCACCTTATATTTTGTGTATATTTCCTTAAACAGAAGGAATATTCCTAGAAGGTAAAGACGCCCGCGCTTTTATTCGAGCCATGCATTTTATTGTAATCGGAAAAATTATTCTTACTTTTGAGTTCACTTTGATGAAATTATTGTGTCTGAACGTATTTTCTCATTTAAAGTGCATTTTGAATAAAAGTTTATATCTTAAAATTTTTTATTTATTTATTTTATTTTCTACTTTTTAGTGACGGATGACACGAATACACACGACATGTTAGGCAAAGTAAACCAAACTCAATTATTGAATTCTCCAATATAAAACACATATTAAAATTATTATATACATATGTACAATTACATTTTTAAAATGATTTAATGACATTAAGTTTCTGAAATATAAATCCGTAATATATTACGTGATAACTTACAATTATTATCAACAATGTAATAGAAAAGAAGAGAATTTATGTACACAACATTCTCTTTTTGCTTTGAGTGCGAAGTGTTTGGCGCACACGAAGTTAAAAACAATTCTGGTTGTTGGCGAATTCTAATAGAAAGTAAACCCAAGACAAGTAGAAACACGAGCTATTACGACATTCATCGGTGCAGCGCAGGAAGTTTTGCGTATTCTCTGTTAGCTTCGTGGTGTTGTTACAACCTTACGTAACGTGAGGTTACCACCTTCTAAACTTTATCGCAGAAATATAGAGCTAAAATTTTAATATCAGTTGGTTAGGTTTAAAATAGGAAAAATAATTTTTTTTGCATAATATTGTATTGTCACCGGAAACTCACCACTGTGCTAAATTTGAAAGCTGTAGCTCAATTGGAAGTGGGTAAGAAATCCATCTCAAGATTTGAGGACACGACATTCAAGTTGAATAAAAGCTTATAAAAACTGTCTAAGTCTCTCTTCAAATAGAAAAATTGTTCCAAATACGTATCCACGGAACAAAACGGAATTTTTCAAATATTGAAAAGTTGAAATCTTTAAAGTTAAAAAAAATCTTCTAAATCAAAGATTTCTTGCAAAATTATTAAAATGCTCAGCATCAACTGTAGAAAAAGTATTAACACTGATTTGAATCTTAAAAAGGCCAAAACTACAACGATCATCATCTTTCTCCATGTCATATCGCTGAACGCAGAACATGCTGCAGAATTCTTTATGAAAAGCATTTATCAGGAGAAAAATGAAAACAATGTTGTAAAAATAGAAGAAGCATGGGTGTATTTAAAAAAGTGCAACAATTAAAGATTACTTTATTATCATCAAAGGGGAGAAAAATTCTTAAATCGTGGTTCAATAAAAGGTATAAAGAAGGTTTCTCTAAGGAATTTATGATAATTGCTGGTTTTTTATATAATGGCAAAATAAAACTAAAGAGTATAGAGCAAATGTTAAAACTTAAAAGACCATTTTTAAAAAAATGATTTTAAAATGCTTTTTACTTTCTTTTCTTGAATAAAACATGGGAAAAATATTCAAAAAAATCCTATTTTGTTTGACGAATAGTTTATGGCTAAAAAACAGTTTGTTACGAAATAAAAAAATTGGACTTCATTTCAGAAAAAAATTTCCTTGATAAAATTCTATAATGTCAAGCACAGATGAATTTTAATAAAGAATTTCCTTCAACATTGTAGAATGAAATATGGTATTCTGAAACGTAAAAACAAAGCTTAAAATGATGCAGCCTCAAGTGAAAAACATCAATTTATTTTTAGTTTTTTATCAGCACTCATCATTTGGCACTAGTTCAGTGCAGCCTTTATAAGATATATTGAATATTCTAAAAAAGAACGCATTGGAAAATTTCTTTGCACATACTTCATTTGCCATCTCATTGAAGTCGCGACTAGTTAGACGTAGAGAAAATATCCCTATAGCTACATGTAGAACCTCCATAATCCGATTCCCATTAGATCTGAACCCATGGCTAACCCTGAAATTTGGTTAATCCAAACCGATTTACTTTTCGAAAATTATATGTAATTGAAAAAGATTACCTGAAAAGATTTAAATATACAAGCTAAACACAAAAAGGATTTTTCAGCAAGATAATTTTAACATTGGAAGAAAATGATACAGAGTCGCCGAAGCATAAGTCGCTTCATACAGGGTACATCCATTATTTCAATGAAAAGGAGTGAGGTTTCTTCTTTTGTGCTTTTTTGAATAAAAAGAATTCAAAGAGATAAATGTTGTTAATTTACTTTTTTTGACAAAATCATTTCTTTTCTTTATCGAGATTTCGGGTAATCCGAATGTTTACCAATCCGAACAGGCACCGGTCCCAATAGTTCTGGATTAGCGGGTTCTACAAATGTACTTACAAAAATTGGGCCTTCAATTTTATTTTAAACAAATCGTACCATTATAGTGAACTTGTGTTTTAACAAACTTCTAAAAGATTCACGTAACAAATAGCAACAAATAAAAAATATTTTGAGACGATATTGGATCTGTTAACAATTAGTTTTATCAGGTTTTTTAAGACTCTATGATCCACAAAATAATCTAAGAAATAAAATATTACTTTTTGACTATTCTGTTCTTTACTTTCCGTGAAAACACTTACCTTCCAAGTAAACCACTTGCTCTTGATAAACGTCGGCCTAAATATTCTTTAACTTATACAGATTGCTCCGTCTAGAGGAATTCGTTGAAATTCACAATTTAAACGTGTGTGTTATGCTTTAGTACATCCGTCATTTCGAGATATTGCAGAAGAAAAATTAACAATCACAAAAAATTTAATTTACCCATGCCAGCAATTAATGTGGAAATATAAGAAATATTATGAAGTGTGCAATAATTTATTAAAAAAGAAATACAGCAGAAGACTTACGTGGTCTTGAAATGATGCAACCTCAATTACTTTTCGATCTAGAGTAATTCGAAATCTTATCAATTGCTTCAAGCGGGAAGGAAATCACAAGAAAATGGAATTTACATTTTGCTAAATCGACAGAAAAACACCATGAAATCAAACGCGCGAACCTTCTTCTTTGTCAGTCAAATTTATTAGCAGCCGCTTTGTTTTTAGTCCCTATTCTCTCCTCTGTATCTCAGATCAAAGGATTTGGACTAAAAAAGACGATTCCATTTGAACTTTGTTGTCAGACGGTCTGAATTTGGAATAAAATCTATTCTTTTTTTATCCATTTGTTCACTTAAGGTGTTGAATTGTGTCACTTTGAATTTTACAGCTACAACTACCGGGGTAGAAGTGGTTTGGAAATGTTATTAATAGAAATATGGATAAATGTTGACTGGGACTACCACTTTGCTCGAGTTTCAAAACATTCATGCGATAGTATTTTGGATTATTTTCAGTCTAAGAGATGACTACTAAGCATTTTAAATTTTAAAATAAAATGTCTAACTAATATTTTCAAAGATGCCTTAAACCTTAATATTAGAATACTTACTTTTATCATTAGTTAACATCTTTAGACAGAGGTTGAAATTTGAAAGATTCCCATTGACTTTTGTAACACCGAAAGTGAGTGATATGCAAAATCTACCTTAATGCAAATATACAAAACAGAAACTCGTCCATACATCTTTCATTAATTTATATAAATTCTGATATTAAGTAGGAATATGATGATAATATCGTTTTTATAATAAATCCTTAAATTTATTTCCCTTCTCTACTAACATCAAACCTCACCGACTTTCAGTTTGCCATAAAATTCATGTCGTCATAAAACTGTAAAATACAGACTTTCACTTGGACACTCATCCTTTAAGTGAAGTTACATATAGAAGTCTGAAATGAAAATCCGAAAATAAATTAGAGAATAACAACAATCTCTACTTCAATCAATTAAATTTCGTCTAATTAAGAATTTAGAAAGAAAACACGTTACTCAGTATTAAAGTTTTTTCCTTCCGATCTTTTTATTCATTTTAATAAACTTTGCTTTCTACCTATACAGATAACCGCATAATTCTAAATTAAAATGTATTTCAATTCCCCCAGCTTTTTCTGCTTTCAGAAACGCCTTATTTATATTAGCAGTTACACTTAATTAAGAGCAAAACCGTCACAGAGTGATTGGGTTTCAATCGAATTTGGAAAAAATGGAATTTCTGAATGAATTTGACTTCCATGCAGAAGCCTATTTAAACCAGAAGAAGAAATTGGTTAAAATAAATAGATTAGTAAAAAAAATGTATAGGTTATTCTTTGGAAAATTAACATCTCACGACAATTTACTTTCTTCATGTTAATTTGCGATCCAACTCTTTCTAATTCGTCATATATTTATGATTATTTTCTCCGAATTCCCATTTTCTCTGAATGTTTGACGATTTGAGGCAAGAAAGATTAGTTTTGATTAGATTTGGAACAACGAAAGAAACATTTTTTTCAAAGTAAATCCATCTATTATTTGTTGCTTCAGTGAAACAATTTCCTGTTTAAGCACTTTATAAATAATTTCAGTATGCTTTGTCAAGAATAAAGCATTTTTTAGACACTCGACGCAGAATTTGTAGTATAGAATTTCTCTAGTATGAAATGTAGATAAAGATTTTCTCAAAAAAGAGTTTAACAATTTTAAACAAAATTGAATATTGTTTGCATGTATTCCTATTTGATGATAGTCAATTTATTGTTTCATTGAAAGATCATGCATGGACTTTTAAGATTAACTCTTCTGAAAAAGACATTGATCAGAATAGCGCTTAGTAAACGTTTTCTTTATTTCTTTATTCTAGTATTAAAAACAAAGAATTAATTTTAATCTATTGAAATGTTAATTTATCAATGATAGGTTCCAATTTTTTCTTAGAAATCTCTTGTTCTTGTTAACAAAATTATATTGAGTTTTCATAAAAATTTTATGACAGTTGTGAGGTTTAGTTAGTTAAACGGATGGAGTACAATTTAAAAATAGAATTGTGATACGTGTATTATGAAATTCATTTATTTTCAATTTTAAATTCATATACCTTCTACTTAAAATCCTTTTAGGTTTTGTTTATGTTTTATAACTTCTTAAAGATTTTAGAATTTTAGTTTTTAGTTTGTCTTATTTTTTAATTTATCTGTCACATTGAGTCACTTGACGTTTAATCAAGCAGCTCTCTTAAGTTTCTTAGTTTTGTAAGGTAATAGATTTATATCCAGAGGAAGAAGAACGGTGATCTATAATGGTTCAAAGAGAAAAAGAAGTAATAATAGCTGAAGATCCGTTGAATTCATTATACAATAACTCTATCTATAACGATATTGTAGGGACCCTAGAACAATGTATTGTTATAGACATAAAGAGCAATATTTTATTGCTACTCTTGAGTTCATCTACAATAATATGATTCAAAATTGTATTTTGTGGCATATAAATATAATATTTTATTCCGTAAAAATGTTTTCATCAAATCTGTTAACTAACTTCAAAATAAAAATTTCAGTTGAAAACTTTGTCAGCATCTGTCATTACGGGGACTTTAAATTGTTTCAATTGGTATTCCTTTTACTTTTTCCACATCCAAGGTCTTTTTTTTTTTTTTTTTCAAAAAGTAAGCATCATCGACTGAAAATCATTTTTTCAGTACCATCAATCCAACTTGTTCTTAGCGATTTCATAATTTTGTAACTTTTCTTAAATGACTATGTTTAGCACCGTATGCCATCTTCATTTTATGACTTCTTTTTCACTTCGAGATAAGCGACAAGATTTTTCTTACAAAAATAGGAAGGGGGACACGAGTTTATTTTTCCACTTGAGTAGCGAAGGTGGAGTCTAATGGAAGGAGATTTGTATCAGCAATTTATCTTCCTCTCCCTGTTACACGATACTCCAAGTATCTCAGTAGAACCATTCAGAAAGCAAGCTAAAAATTCACAATTCATGGTTAATATACATAAAATATTTAATAAAAAATTAGAAATAGATTATAATATGCTTTCGGTTACCAGCTTAATCGCCGAATTAAAATTTCAACTGAATGTCTTATACATATTTATATTCATGGCCCTACAAAAAGGTAATGTAGCTTCAATTGCTATAGACGTTAACCGCGATCTTTCCGTAGCCTACGCTTTGTTCGCATTAACGTAAATACGCATTTTCAACATAAATTGGCGCGGCATACGCCAGAAGTATCTAATTGGCAAACATACGCTGATAAAAGAATTACAATGTAGCAAAGATGATCATTTTAGTTGATGGATTATTTCATCATATACTTATATCTTGAGGACTTACGTTCGTTACAGAGAAAAAACCATAAATACAAAGAAGAAAATAAAGATCTATGAATAATTTCTGGTTTTCAACAACGGAAGAGACACGCGCAATTAAAGTAATTTTAAAACAATGATATCGGTTGGAAACAGCAATGGAAAAGTATTGTTCTAATTATTCAAAACTTTTATTTAATTTTAAATAATTTTTTTAAAATTAGAGAAAAACATTACAACAATTAATAACATTGAAAGGCAATTTTTACACTTTAGGCGATGATAAGAAATAATTTTGTGCATTACTATGTTCAGAACTTAAGGAAAAAAGCGAAATTTAGCTTAATTTTAAATTAATTGTCTAATTAATTTTAGAAAAGGACTCGAGTTGCACAATCCACCTCCAAAGAGTATGTTTGTCTCTCCAAATTTCGTAGTATTCTTTAAGTCCAGTGGGGTGTCTGTAGGCGATACACACAGACACATGGACACACACAAACAAGCACACATTCTACTTTATTATTAGTAGAGATTAAACGCCCTCTTTTCCATGATATATTATGCACAAAACATGCCCTACTTTTCCGTTCGAGTTTATTACTTTGTTGTTTTTACTCATTTTTTTCATATTTGAGTTACGTATTCTTATTACTTCTAATAAAGTATTCTTATGTTTTAGTATCTTTTATAGCCATACCTTGATGCGAATCAGACAAATAACTTAAATGGATTTTCAGTATACTGATGAATAATATTTTTAAAATCATTTTTATTCCATTAATCCTATTCTTACTATAATTTCTTCTCTATTTATTTTATATCTTATTTAACCAGAATCAAAAACTTTCACTGGTTCATTTCAGCGTAATTTGAATGTAATGCAACATTTTTGCTTGAAATAAATAGATCTTTTGCATTCACAAAGTACTAAATAAAACAATAGCATATTCTTTTCAATGATAATTAATAACCCATCATGAAAAAAGCACCAATGTATCAGCTCTTAGAGATGACAATGCAAAACAATTGATCAAATGGACACCTGAATAGGTCGTCTATTAGATAAAACATATGGACCGAAAATGAATTTGAATGCTTAAGCATGCATTACTTATAAACTCCAGCCGCCACCAGTGAAGACTGAGTACGAGGAGAAAGCATTGTATAAGTAACAACTGCTTGCTCCTGGACGCGTTTACAATAATGCAGGAATAGCTCTTATGGCATATGATGACCGATTACGGTCGTACGCCCGTGAAAGGTGGTCATTGCATGAGCCACTAATAATGGAACTACAATGCGGGACATCTCGATTCTGTCGTGGCGGCAGGTGATTCATATTCGGCGTCTGACCAAGTACTGGAACGATTTGATTATTGGATACGACATCCTCCAATTTGTTGCAGTAACTTGACAGCAAACGTTATTTCTCATCAAAACTTTCAAAATGTTTTCTTTTTAATGATGACAGTGTAAGTTATTCATTCATACTAAATCAAATTTTAGCAATAATTTCCTGTCTCTGTCTTACTTGATAGGAAAAGAAGGGTAGCCTTAAAATATCACACAATTTATAATTCTTAAAACAAGTATATAGAATTCTAGTATTTAGGCCTCAAACGGAGAATTAATTTTAGTTACACTCTTCTTCTAATGAATTTTGCTTAACACTGTCCCTTTTCCAAAGAATTTTATATAATTAATATCACGATACCTTTTTCACTTATTGATCCAAATCAAGGTCTGTATTTCATTGACCGTTCAACACCTTCGTCTCTGTAAATTTGTTGGTTACGCAGTCACTATCTAACGCGTTGTTGGATTTTCCACGAATTTGGCATGTAGGATCCTTGAGCTCATAGAGAACGACATAATAAGAATATTTTTTTTAAATTCCGTTTCGAGATGGCTTCATTTTAACGGTTTCAGTGTGTTGGAAGGTCAGTGTCGAGTTTGGCGCCATTAAAACATTTCAGCCATTTCGGCAATGGCGCAAAGTTTTGTAGTTTTTATAATACTGATAAAGCAGACATTTAATTCAAATTTTGATAGTTGTGATGAAAGCAGACATTAAATCTCCAATTATCAGAGTAGAAATCCTCAAGCTTCAAAATGGACGACATCATTGGATGAGTCTTTAAACGCTGGTAGGGGCTAAAAGGGATACGACATCTATTGTTCACAGAACTAAAGTTATATTTCCAAATGGTTACACCTCTTTTGTATTAACACAATTACATATTTCCTGAATTTGATTTAAAAATTAGATGTTCCAAATATTCCCTATATATCTTTCTTGCCCTTAAGGGATCTCTCCACACTTTGAGAATTCGTTCTTTAAATTCAAAAGCCTAAATACTTTTTTGAGATAAAATTATTTCTTTTACTCTATATATGCGCTACCTACATTCTCTTAGCACGCAAGAAGGCGAGACTGCATTTCGAGCTAGTTCAGCGGTGGCAGACACCTCATTTTCAAGAATAAAATACACCGCATTATACTCTATATACATGACAATAAAAGGTTTCATGACTTCCGCTGTTTTTAAATGCCATGATAAATTTCTTTCGATTCTCTTTTTTCATTTTTTATATTGTAATTTTATTATATATTCATTCTTTTTATTTGCTTTTGATAGTTTTCTTACGTTCTGTTTGTGCATTCTTTTAAAGTTGTTTTTCTAATTTCTCATTTTTCCGTCAATCTTCTTTTGTATTTACATTTGTGCTTTTTATTTTGGCTTCTCTTTGCATTTTTCTCACTGTCATTTTAATTTTCATTATCTTCCAGTCTCATTCAAATTTGTATTATAATTCACTTCCTGTTTACTTGCTTGTTCGTGCTTCTTGTCCATTTATTTCTCAGAGGTATGAATGATGGAGTAGATTATTGTACTCAGGGCCTCGAGAGCCGAGCCAGTTCTCGGTCGAAGCGCTGCCGTATGCCTCCCCACACACACACATTTGTGAATTATGACTGTAGTGACTAAACACGATGAAGTCTTCTCTCGGTTCCCAGTCGTCATATTGTTCAAGAAATCTGCTCTACCCAATTGTAACTTCGATTAGTATAATTGGAAAGTGTGATTATATTGAAAAAAATAAGTTTAAAATATATTTCAACTCATGCAGGGCCCCATTTGTCTTGGATAAAATGAAATACTCTTGAAAATAGAAAGATATTTTTTCATTATTCGAGCCGGCGGAATTCTCCCCTCCCTCTTGGCCAGACCTCCGGTTTTCCTCCTTCGTCCCCGAGGACTTGTGCACTTCCTCTTTAGAGGATAGTTCAGAGGATCAGAGCAGTGGAAAAATTTATTAAACACAAACAAACGATCACGACCAACGATTTAGATTAAGATTTAAAATAAAACAACGTTTAAGAAAGACACGGTTCTTGTTCCCAACATGAAAGATTCGTTCGCTTAGGCGATTCGAAAAAGAATGAACTCACATGAGCTTTGCACCTCCAAGGGCGCAAACTGGACAGCCAAAGTTCATGAACTCTTCTCCCAAAGGGCGCGAGACTCCGCCGCCAGGATACGTGAGCGTCTACACTTTTATATAATGCTTTCCACTCATGTTTCTGACTGAAACTTGTTTATTGGTTTCTCTTCTTCTGGTTACAACACATCAGTTCCTGGACCTGTATCTCCTTGTTTTCCTGGAAGACGTGCATCTGACCAACACTGTAAACGAAATCTCAACTCGTAGTCCACACCTTGAACGCCCTCACACTTTGGACGCCCTGCAAGTTTTCTGACAAAAATCTTCATCAAAAAGATAACCGATATCAATACTTTCGTCTCGACTCGCGAAAATTAATACTCCCAAGCCTTGTCCGAGCTCTTTGGCTTCTTCTCTCATACCACGCCATGGAATTCTGCAACGGAAAATCCAGAAATCCTTGAAGCTAAGATCGATTATGGACCCCAAACCTGAATTTGCCAGCCAACTAAAGCTGTTAGAGGATTTCAGAAGTTTCGACACGTTGACTTCCGATATAGTGATTCAAGTCTACGCCAACACGATCATAGTACTTATTCACGCAAAGGCGTTCTCACACCACAAAATGCTTGTCCAATTGAAACAGTGACCGACACGATGGAAGAAGCTGCCAGTTCCAGTGATTCACAGTATAAGGCTCTTAAGGACGTTGTGAATTTCTTGAGCTCTTTAGGGTTGTTTACCTCAGACAAAGGTCTTCTTATTGCTCTTCAGTATGCAAATGAATGGAAGTTGGCAGCCAGACCAAGACGCGGATGAAATGGTAGCTTTTATACATGGATTTCATGTATTCATTACGCTTCTATAATCATTATCATTAAATAAAATTGTCTTAAGACTCTGGACTCTGGGGTTTCCTTTGCAAGTTGTCTACACAGGCGTATATAACAGAAATGAAAGGAACAAAAACTGAACTCAAAAATTAAGTATAATCATACAACACTACAGAGGCTGTTCGCATATTTTTAGACGATTCTTTTGGTATTTGCAGAAATATTTAACATAATATTTTTGTGTTTTAATTGCTCAGTTTCATAAATCTTATTCTTAGCTATCTGCATCGTAATTTCCATGACATTAATGCCTTTTGTAGTATCAGAAGAGGTATTTTGTCCCGTTCCTCTTAAAAGCTATCCAAAAACCACAAAGTGTTCTAGGTCAACATTTAGATAATGCGCGTTTTAAAAGTCCAAAACCTACGCAAAAACCTAGGATGATGCATCAAGATATTTCGCAGGAATATCAGTGAAGGGTGCAGTCTTAATTACCCTTTTCTTGTTCAATTTTTTCCTGAAATTGACAGTAGATTGTAATAATGGTGGCTGCTTTGTCTTGATGCCGGTTCTACTGACTGAAGGCGCTGAAGGGAAATGAGATATTTCATATTCGGAGATTGGGAATAAAATATGTTCTATAGTATGTGGAGTTGATCTTATCCCTTAAAGGTCCAGTGTTGCCTTGAAGCACCATACCCAATTCACCTAAAATCTTGAGAATGAAACCTGTTGATTCCAATCATACTTACTGAAATTTTTTATTAAATCAATTTAAACATAGATGCGAGCACA
>BGPR01004179.1:86224-96794 GCA_013235015.1 Araneus ventricosus | reverse complement strand
ATAGTGCTTCACCTAAACTAGCAGAAGACAACCTTTTAAAGGGTATAAACCCAATTCGATGATTTTTAATTGAATCTAAAATCATTCATCACAACTACCGGAATATTTTTTTCGAAACAAGATTAAAATACATAGCTTGCAAATTTCCCTAAATAGAAAGAAAAAAAACCTTCTTTAATAAAAATAATCGTTTGAATTACCAACTTTTGTAACAAAATGGGTGTGATGAATGTATTCGAACAATCAATCGTCGATTGAATCAAGATACGATTAAATTTTCACCAATATTTCTATATTTAACTTTCTATTATTGCTGGCAGATAAACTAATTTTTGCTGATAAAAGAATTTTTTCTTTGGCAATATCTCGAAATGACGTGTGTAGTGAAGCAAAGCGCACTATAAAATATCACAACATAACAACTAATGAGAAATAGATTTTGTTATGTGTTCTGTGATAAAAATTCATGAAAGAAGAAATACCTATACCACAAGTTGCTCAGGAGATTTAATGCGATTGAAGATTTGTAATTATCTTTACCCGTGATTCAGCTATTTAAAAATTTTGGAATTTTTAAAGTTTAAAAATACAGTAGAACCCCGGTAATCCTAAATTCCGGATAATCCGAACACATTTTTTTAAAATTTTCTGAAAACTTTTTACTGAAAAATGAAGGAAAAATAACAATTACGAATCAAAAACAAATCTAATGTTTATTCCTAACTTAAGTGAAGTATATGAAGTGGTCTTTAAGAATGAGTACAGCACTTTAATTAGTATAAACAAACTCAGATATCTTCTTTTTACCCACAACTTGTTTCCCACTATACCGTGTGAAAAGCAAACTTCTTTTTCCGTACACTTTCACAGAGCACTCAGAATCAATACTTTACTCCATTTGGTATATCAAGAGAAGTTTACCGAATTTCCCGGAATCCGAACAGAGGTCAGCCCTGCTTAATTTCGCCTAAAAATTTACTAAAATGAACTAAAATTTCATTAGAAAGTTGACCTAAACAATTATATTCTGCGGCGGAAGTGATATGTTAATCGCATTTTGAGTCAAGATTCGGTAGTTTATCGTTTTGGTGTGGTTCCTTGAACGGCAGAATATAGAGGTTTTTAGGATATTCGGGATAAATTTTCAAAATTGGAGAAAATAGTAAAATGCTATATATAAAATTAATCAAGAAACAATGATAAATAAAATCAAATAAATAAATAAAATAACGTAATAAAAGAAACTATACATTTAGAACCTAGCGTTGCTTGGAAAGCTCCAACAGCGATCCATAACAGGAGTATTGCTTGTAATTGCAGCATTTTAGGTAGAAACCTTGGTCCTAACTGTTCTGAGAACGATTCCGACTTTCCTATTTTTGGGCCACCTTTAAAGGATAGCAATGGCAGCTTTTCAAACAAAGTATTCGGAAGTGAGCAAGTATTTTGCAACCTTCTGTTGGCCAATTCGGGCTTATTAAGCTATTGTTTCGAATGTTTGAATCGCTTTATTTAGAACATTTTATAGCGGAAGGAAAGGATTCTGGAAAGTAAACGAATTTATTAATTCATAAAATATCATTTTATTGAGTTAAAGCAAATGTATCTAACTTCCGCTTAGCGATGATCGAGACTATAATAAATAATAAATGGTTTCAAAAGTACTTTTATAGTACTACAAATATTTATGGAACTATCCTTGTTGCAATTCCAAAATTTAAAAGCCTGTGCGAGAAAAGATTGAGAGTGCGTATCTTGTTCATCACAGATATGAAATTAATTTACATGGAAAAAAATTTTAAATAACCTTCAACTGAAAAATTTTGTAGAATTAATTAATTCACTCAATCCAAATATTGTATTCAAAAGAATATTTGGATTCAGTTTTGAAATTGGAAGATAAAAATATAAAACTTAACAAAATTTCTCTTTAAAACTTTGACTACCAAAAAAGTAATCAGTAAAAAAAGTTTATTTGCTTGCTTCACGATAAACATACTGGTAATGATTAATATAAACAACAAAATTTTATTGACATTTTAATTATTATAGAAAATATGGTGGTTACACTGCAATACCACTAGGATTATACTTCTTGAGTTCAATCAACATTGTAAACTGTGCTGTGCCATTTTTTGAGATGGGGTTCAGCTTCTGTACTGCATAAACCACATCGCAAAGATGTGGCATATAGGGGAAAGTGGGGTGAAACCGGATAGCTAAGGTTAGAAGGCCTGTTGGAGTTAAAATATTCGCCATAGAGTTCTAAATTTTATGAAAATATTCATTGTTTATAGGAGTACAATATATCTTTCTAGAAAAGTCACAGTTTCATTACTTATTTTATTATTGGTTCATTTTTATAAAAAAAAGTCATGCCGCTGCTTTTGTCCCACTAGTGGGGTAAAACCGGGTACACATGTTAACGTTATGGGAAAATTAGGGAAACCCGATTTTCAGTAGAAAAGTTGCATTCATTTTTATTTTATATGACAATTTAAGAATATTAGATACAAAATTCACATGTTATTCCTCCTCCTCATTCATCTTCCTCCGCGCCACTGCAGCCTTCGTGGGCATATATAAGACAGTTTTTACAATGGATTAGCCATTTTTCTTTATTTAAATTAGAAAATACATCATTCAAATATGAACAATCAACGACTGATGTGTTGTTATCGTCTTCATCGGAGCAATCATCATTACAGACTGTCCCGGTCTTACACCAATTGGAGTACCCGGTTTTACCCCGAGTGCTGAGGTTATAGAAAACGAAATAGAATCACGCAACAATTGGACTAAATCCTTATTGTTTGATAGGGTATAAATCCTTAGCAAACGCATAATAAGCTGGACTAAATATAGTTTTTATAACTATAATGATTATTAAGTAAAGATAGTTTAAAATGAAACGAACATTAGAGAGGTGACGTTTTAAAACAAATGAACCTTTACAGATGCAGTGAATTCAAGAGCTACAACAGGCCACTATGACTGCTCCATTTTCTTGAGTAGTGGAGTGTAATTCAGTTTCTGTCTGATAGACAGGAAAAATAAAAGAGTTAGAATCAAGGGTATACGGTTTTACCCCACTGCTCGGTTTTACTCCACTTCCCGGTTTTACCCCACTCTCTCCTATTGGCATAAGCATTGCTTCTTGTTGGCGAATCTCAGATGGCTTAAAACGTCTGTATTTTCTAGCATATATGTTGGTGTTTACACTTTTTTTGTCCACGTTTGTCACGTTTTCGCAGTTGTATCAATCCTCTTTCTACAGAAATTCGAAAATATTTCAATTGTAAGGATTGACCCTCACTCCTCTTAGAGAACAAGATGTACAATTTGAATTCATACACAGTCACAAAATATCTCAACTGATGAGAATGGGTAAATGAAATTCATAAAAATATCACTCACAGGACTGAAATATTAAGAAAATAACTTACTAGCCTTTGCACAAGCGATATTGTATAAAATACACAAAATGCAAGGTTAGGCACTCTACAATTGATATCACACCAAGAAAATGTTGGTATTGATGAAACCCTGTATTTTATCCTGAAATTTCCGCTGAGCACCAAAGGATTCTACCCTTTGCTATACATGTAGTTGCACAAGAAAACCACTGGCTTACATCCTATGGAATTTTGAATAGGTGGTTTCAGTGTTAGACCACTGGGAGCGAAAGGGTTAATACATCCTTTTACAAACACCTGCAATTAACAATTGCAACAAACCATTCATCTCCGACATAGTAGGGTATCAGTAGCGCCTTTTGTTTTGCGAACAATCCCCAGTGAAACAAGGAAGTTGTCTAAACCGTTGGCTGAAGTTGGGAATTTCGAAGTAGGATTTGAATTCATGTTGACTTAGGCAGAGTCTGATGTCGTCTGAGTTTATGCCAAGCCGAGATCTTCGGCATTTTCCATTTTCAGAAATACACCCAAAAAAGAGGAATTTCGCAGCCGAGTAAGCATAAGATCTTGTCGCAACTGGTAAAGGCAAGACATCGAAGTTTAGTGCGACGGCTCTAAACGCAAAGTCAGCCAGTGCAGCTGCATTCTAGAAGCCTATATCAGCTAAACACTTTTCGCTGTACCTGTAAATTCATTTCCTTCCATATTAGATACAGATACATAAATAAACAGAAAAAAATCGACGGGAGGCTGTCTCTGCTAAACGGCAGCTGGGATTGAGGGACGTAGACTTACTCACCATACTCAACTGTGACTAAAGTATCTCTATGTGACTATTAACTATATAGTGTAGTGTGATTAGGTGACTGTATCTATGTAAAATTCTTCATGATTTTCACAACTTTGCAACTCGACTGTGACTAAACCGTAATTACATATTCTAAAATTATTTTTGCAATCTTCAATGTCTACCTTTCTCTGTTAAATCAATCTAAAACCAACTCTCTGGTGTCAGTGGTTCCCAACCTATGGGTCGCGGCCCACTTGTTGGCCGAGGATAGCTTATTAGTGGGCCACGGCGCGCTAGTCAAGAGTCGAAGTCAGGGTTGATTAAACAGTCTTCACTCTTTTTTGCTCTATAAAACAATATACTTTTAATCCTTTTACAGTAAGCTTTTACTGACCGTGCATATAATATTTAGATAAATATATGTGTTTGTATATTTTTACTTGGATATTCAGTTAGTCGTCCTCAAAATATTTTTTTGCACAACAGGTGGTACGCACAACCAAAAAGTTTGGGAAACACTGCTCTATGTTATTTGGTTGCGAGCTATAAGCGCTTAATTTAGCACGAAATTCGACGTAATTGAACAATCCTTGAGTAATATTTCGCTCGATCAATGAATGAATTGCCATAGTCTGCGTGCGCGCGCATCGGTCGGTCGCTATGGCGTCATCAAAATTTTTCGTGTTTTTCACCAACTTTGCAGCTCGACTGTGACTAAACCGTAATTGCAAATTCAAAAATTCTTTTTGAAATCTTTAATGTCCACCTTTCTCTGTTAAATGAAACTAAAAACAATTCGTTATGTTGTTTGGTTGAGGAGCTATAAGCGCTTAACTTTAGCGCAAAAAGCGTCATAATTTTTTTCTTTCCCGACATACCATTAGACCACTATCGAGAGACGTAAGTCTACGTCAAAAAATGTTTCACTTATAATGACAAGAAATCAATGTTAATAAAGCTAAGTAAGTGTTGCTTTCAGTTCATATTTGATAATTCATAATATCATGAGAGAGAAAATTAAGACAACGAATTTCGGTTCAGTGGTGCTAGGAGCAAATATAGTTTCATTCTCGATGCCTAATTTAGATGAAGCATAGTTTGTGTATCTATGAATTATCATCAGATATGAGTTACAAAGACACCGTATATGAAATCTCAATTATGAAACTGAGAGAACATTTTTTAAAATGATTTGTAACAATTACTTCCAATGTAATGCTACTAAAAATAAAAACGAATGTTCTCCATCTGGCATTGCACGGGGCAAAATATTGGAATCAGAACCGCCAAATTTGCCAGAAAAATATTTTGAATTATACAAATTTGCACCTCGGAACGAATTTTTTTGAAATTATATTTATAATTTTAAATATTAAAATTAAGAAACATTTTGGGATTTCCTCACGATAAATTCTGAAAATAGAATGCCACAGAAATGAATTTTTCATCATCTTAAAACTCAAATCATTATCTTTTCAGTGATAACATTTTAATTTTCGCACATTTCCCCCTAATTTTGCTACATTTAAAAAATAGTTTATCATATGATACGGAACAATACTTTTCATTGTTATGATGAAACTAGAAAACCACCCGTCATGGTATGACGGGTGCAAATTGCCTATTCATTCGAGAGATTTCCCCTCAAATTTCACGTGTTTATATGGATTTATATGCGAGAGAAATGTTTAACATTGATTGAAAACAAATAAGATAAACATATGCTTTATGACAAGAATTTTTTTATTTACATATTTCTTTATACAAAAAACCTCTTGGTAAACAACATTCCGTGTGAAGTATGTTTCGTTGTTTAGCAATTTTCCTTGTACTTCAGATGTTTTTGTGTAAATTTTAACGTGATTGGGGTTCCTAGACCTTGAAAGTGCAACATAGAGTGGTCCATGTGAAAAGACAGCCTCATCGAAGTAAATTCCAGCATGATCGAAAGTTTGTCCCTGCGATTTGTTGATAGTCATCGCATAAGCTGGAATTAACGGGAACTGTCGGCGCTTGAGGATGAATGGTAGATTCACGTCACTGGGGGCTAATTCAATTCTTGGATTATCCCCCCACCGATTCATTTCCAGTACCTTCTTGTTGGTTGAAGTTAAAATGACACGCTTTGCTAGTTGTTCGACTTCCATGTCATTCAAGTTGTCGCTGTAAATGAATTCAATCAGGCTTTCTTCTACTAACATTTGCTGAGATATTTCAATGGAATCGCACGGTAATTCTGAAATTTCAGGAAGACTGCCCATGTTGTGCTCTGTTTGTCCAGCACAGCGAATATTTGTTGTGAGTGACAGGTGAGTGAACTTGATCCAAAGCGGGCTTGATTTTATGCAACTTTCGATGACATCTGCTCGTGTACCTCTTGGAACAACTGGAAGTATCTATCTGAAGTCGTCTCCGATTATTATAACTTTGCCTCCGAAAGTCTTATCGCTATTCACCAAATCTCGCAAAAGAGAGTCAATACAATGAAGACCGTCTTTTGTGGACATCGTAATTTCATCAGTAATGTTGAGCACTGCTTGACGCAGTTTATGCGCTTCCGGAGATGTTGATCTCATTGACGAAACAGATGTGTCGAGAAGAGGAACAGGTAACTTAAATCCACTATGAACAGTTCTTCCACCTTTCAGCAATATTGCTGCTATCCCAGTTGTGGCGAATGGAAGTGCAATGTCTCCTTTACCCCGAATGAAAGATAATAATGTTGAATAGAGAAAAGTTTTGCCAAAATCTCCAGGGCCATCCAGAAAAAATATCTATCATTTCATTGTTGAGGTTCAATAGCTCTGGTAATCGTCTAGAAGGCGGCCAGCTGTTCTCTATTCAGGGATGATATCCTTTGTTCGGCTTCCTCTCTTTCCTCTCTTGTTTTGCATCTATTTTATTTGGGATAGGGTTACTTTTCCTTCTCACATAAACCAATAGGAAATAAAATTGTGAACACAGGTGCGGTGAAATATTGTGATATCGATATTTAAAAGCTGAAGTACTGGGAACTAAAGTTTAGCCTAAAAATAGCCTGCAAATAGAAGTAAAATTTAGTCAAAAATTTTGACATGCAGCTTGAGGTATAAACTGTGGATTTTATCTCGGCTCTAAGCTGAATGATTAGAAAACCCCCAGTCTTCCTATATTATTCCCTGCAATTAGCTTGTAAAATTTTCCCTCAGTATTTCCTACAATTAGCTTGATGCAGTTTTAAATTTTCTAGCTCACATATATACGGACGGATAGACAGACGTTTAGCAGACGGATATTGATTAAAATTTGTAATATATCTTCAACTTCGGCGCAAAGATCGTTTATCAAATTTCAGTCTTATAGCTCTTTCAGTTTCTGAGTTGTCGTGTTTGCTGACCGACTGACAGACGAACATAATTTCAAAAATGAGTTTTTTTTTACTCGAGGACATTTAAAATGTAGAGATTCATCAAAACCTCGAATCGTCTATTACAATTCTTCCTCTTTTTATTCTTGACATATGAGAAAGTTAAAAAGAAGTAAATTTGCACAAATGACCTCAAGGATTGATTCCTTCGTAACAAAGTGTTATTAATTCAAATTCACCCATTTACGCACTTTCTTCAAGAAATTTGCAGTTTATGGGGAAGAAAGTCGCACGAAGAAATCTAGAGGATTTGCAAGAAAATGACCGCCAAGTAAGGCAAAGAGAACATAGTACTGTAATGCGTCTGTACGAAATGACGTTGGGAACGAAACTCGGTAAATGCATGTCGATGGACTTCATACTTACTTTTCGTGATTGTTTGCGACAAAAACAAGCAATTTTGTAATATATTGGCATTTTTACATTTGCTTTTGGACAGTTAAAAGACTGTATAGAGTTGAAATGAAATTATGTAAGAAATTTTTGTGTGTGTAATAAAACTTAATTTCACTAATCCATGTGAACTGAACTAGTGCGAATTTTGTTTATGCAAAGCTTAATTCCATTTGTAGTGAGTTTCCAGGTATTCTGTATTTCACAGTTTAACATTTTGCAATTGGATTTTACGAGTTAGCATTTTGAAATATTTTCTGAAGTAACAAGTTTGTGGGAAGTCGGCATGTGAGAACTGCATATAGATTGTTTTAATAAAATTCTTTATCTCGTAGGCCAGCATAGAATAGAAAGAACAAAGAAATTTTCTCTGGTTCATTTCTTGAAGCGGCCTGTAATTAAAGCAGGGCCCTATAATCAGTAACATCTGAAGTTGACAGTACGGCCAAATGGTTGAGGTTTATCTTTATACCGAGTTAAATAGTCCATAATATGATCAAATATATGTAAAAGCATATAGTAAATAGCGTGAGCCTAAAATAAGTTAGCACATTCAGAAGACTCTGTAGCTGTAACTAATAGTCCTACCAATATCTAAAAATGGCACACATATGTATACGCTTAACGAATAATTAATACATTTTTTTTCCAAAATCGTCTTGTAGAGGGCGCTTTCCGCTAAAAGCTTTTAATTAAATTTGCCAAAACATTCACCGTGAAATACTTAACTATATAAAGCTTTTTAATTTTTTTTCAAAATCTTGTTCAGATTTAATCAGAATTGCGTATCTTTATTCTTTACTCAAAGACAAAACAGTCTGATTTGTATAAGCAGAATTTTATGCAAGGTTTTGAAATTTCCGTAGAATTGTCGGATTACTTCTAGTTACTAAATTACTGTTTGCGTAATTTGCACATATTTATAATCACAATAACATAATTATAAAATCTCTGTGATAATTATTGATGTTGATAATTGCCATTTTTTGCAGTTTCCACACAGATTTCTTTGAAGCTAATATTTCACAAAAACACGATATTATTTCTCCACATAAAAAGACTATCTGACCCGACGTTGCTCGGGGTAAAAATATTTCCAAGTACAGATAATACTTTAAACTTAATTATACAGTTTTTTGCTACAGCGTGTTTCAGTGATTTTCGTTTGCCTTCTCCTGTGTCTCTGAACCCTCGGTCAGCAGTTAAACCTCTCTCTTCGTTTTGTCTGCATACTTTGAGCCACTTGGCATTTTCTTGGAATTCCTTTTTCCTCTCCATCATTGCTACGGTGACAACAGAAGTTCCTTCATATCATGCTTTTACTGTCTTGCCCCGAAGTGCGATCTCCTTCTTTTTGGTGTTTGTGTGCCTGACCGGAAAAACACCGCAGGTTTGTTCCTTTTTTTCCCTTCATGTGTCCTCTGCCATCGTTTAAGATGGGGTTCAGTAAAAAAAATAAACTTATACACTCATTAGGATTATTTAAAATGTTGTGAAAAGCATCGCATAATAATTAAACTAGCGACAGTAGATATTTGCGTTCATATGAAAAGGCGTGTATGCTACGAAATAAAAGCGTAAGTAAAACTTTTGCCTTTCTGTTGATGTCCTAAAAATATATTTATTGTGATTTAATAATGGCAAAAACACGTGAATAAAAGATTTGATAAAACAATAAAATTAAATTGATGTTAATTACAACAATAGAAATTGTTGCAAATTGTGTTTAAAACGTATTTTGAAATATTTATTAAAATTGGAGAAAAGGAACGTGTGACATGTAAATTGTATCATTAAAATGATAATATTTTGCTCTTTAAGATGATATATAAATAATTTTCTTGCGTTGTTTATCCCAGAATTTATAGGCGAAAAACGGAACAAAAATGCCAAAAATAGGTTTAATTTTTGTTATTTAATTAATTATCTTAAGAATTTATTAATTTTGAAATCTGAAAATAGCACAGTTGACCTATAAATGGATTTCAGAATGGCATGTGCAAATTTCATGTCACTGCTGACAAACAAACAAAAGGTTACATATATTTTATGTTTTATATTATAGATAAATCGAAATCGGTCACGTATTTATGAATGCATTATATCGTTACTAAATGTATGAATTTCGTACCATTCATTTTAGAATTTGCTCTGCTTTTAATATACATAAGATAATTGTATACTTGATACAATTATCTTGAATTTACATAGAGTTGCTTGAATTATTGAATATTATATTAATAAATTGCTTGAATATTGCTTGAATTTCAATATTTTTTGGTGTTATAAAATTATTAGAATAAATAGCACAGGAGTAGTGAGTATTCATTTTACTTTTTCTTTATATCATAGATATATAAAGATTATGCTATTAGCTATGAATTCTCAAAAACGCAGAAAGCTAGAGAGATGAATTTTAGTACTTGACTTTACACTAAAATTGTGGGAAATGAAATTTGGTATGCGACCTTGTCACCAAAATTGGAGAAAAATGAAATTTGGCATGTTGTCTTGACAACAAAATTGGAGAAAAATGAAATTTGGCATGTTGTCTTGACACCAAAA
>BGPR01004179.1:66784-86214 GCA_013235015.1 Araneus ventricosus | reverse complement strand
AAAATGAAATTTGGCATGTTGTCTTGACACCAAAATTGTGAATCTTTATCAAATTTGGTAGTTATTCTGCCAAAGGGTTAGATCCTCAAAATGTCTAGGCAGTTCTGTTCATTATACAAAGCTAAATTCAAAACGCTGTATATTATGAAAGTATACGAGGAGAAAATATTCTCTCCTATTTTGATACAGGATTGCATTTGGATATTAGGAATTCGTGGATAATGAATTCTTAAACAAGAGAAATTATTTTCTTTTTATTTACAAAGAAAGATTTCGTTTGTTTTATTTTTTTTATTTGTAAAATTTTCATTTTTCCGTAAAGAAGGATGATTCTTTAGCTTAACATCAATAGTCATTCAGAATGAAAAGTTAACTCTAAATTATTATTCACATGTTATAAGTGCCGGCCCTTATCACGATCAGATCATTTTGATCCTCCGTCAATTATTCAACTCTATGTGATTCTCGTCTGTTTTTGGTTTTGCTCAGGAGGCCAGAAAAGAATGAAAATAAGTAACGATGAAGAATGGATTTGTAAGCATTGAAATAATTTTTCTTGTCGAATCAACGTCGGAAAATGGGAACAAACCCATAAACTTTGTATAAAATCTATGCTTAAATTAGATTATTCGATAAATGGTCTACTCGAAAACTGTAATTGACTGTTTTCCGTATCTTGTATAGTTTTCGAGATAGTCACTTTAAAGCATAGCTTTGGTGGTAGGAGGCGCTCTCGAAGGATATCATATTGCCACTTCTATTTTTTTACCTAGAATAGATATTGATGTTTGAAAGTTAAGGGGATGAGATTGCCTCACTTGACACTCTGTGTACCTTGTATGTAAGCAAGAGATAATAGTGAAAAAAAAATAAACGGAGAGAGTGTAGGGAAGAGAAGCCGAATTTAGACCAGCTCCTACATTGGACAGGTATCATAACTTCAAATCTATTAAATATTTGTACTGTAAAATAGGCAAATTATGTTGTTACGATGTAAATGTGGTGTATGAAATCATTTTGAAGAGAAAGCGCGACGTGGTACAGTCAGAAAGCAAGTGCTTAGATTTAGACATCAGGAATCGATTATTTTAACCAAAGACATAAAGCCCTTATGCTGTTCTAAATGAAGTAGGAAAATATGCTATTACATCTTCAGTTAGGAACTTTGTTTAACTACATTTTTCTGTTATCATTGTATGAAAATATTTTAAAATTAAGGTGAAGAGAATACTTTTTTCATTCTTTTCCAAAGGTTGCTTAGATTGGATCAGAAACTGTTGACTAAATTGGAACATTTAAATTAATGAGATTACTATCGTAAACTACAGGAATAGCTAAGGAAGCAGGTTATTACCGCTAGTAGTCCTCATAAATTGGAATTCGAACAAGTAAAAAAAAAACAATAAAAAGGACATTAAAGCCATCAAAGGTTGGATAAAAAAGTTCAGAAACTTAGGATATGTATCATTTGTGAGGAAACGAAGGAAGTGAAAACAGTGCATAAAATGTCATACTTGGCTTCATGTGTTGTTGTTCATTGTGTGCTGTTGTGATTCTGAGAATCAAAAAAATATTTTTGATTCAATTTGGGCAACCATAGGTCCAATCTAGGCAACCGGTGTCCTTGATTGCACCGAAGGCATATTTTTTTAAGTTGCATTTTTCTATTTGAAAGTGTAAGTCATAAAAAAGTTAATTACTCTGTTCTGAGGATAAATGAACTACAATAAATTCTACTACTTGTTTTCCATTAAAATCCCTTCTCCATCACTGTACAGTAAAAAATATCCCCAAATTCGGCGGCTCTCCCCTATACGAATCACTAACTTCAGAAAGAGAACAAGCCACAAAATACTAATTTCACAGAAGACATTACAAAAGAAGTATTTATTGTCGTTCCTGGTGAAGCAAAATTTAATTTAATATTTTCTAAAAGTCAGAGTCTAAAAGACTTTTTATGTACATTTTTGATTAAAAAACATAACCACCTTCCTTTAAAAAGGTTTTGTGTCTTGCAATTTTACCTTCCTGCAGTTAGAGATTCATCTATGATTTCCTGATTTCCTGTAAGTCAGATATTCCTTCCTTTGTGAATTGACATGTATTTACGCTTGTCACAAATTATTACTCAATACAACAAAGTAAAAACAATTCATTTTTATCTAAGTAATTTAATGACTTATAATCATGTGCTTAGATATTTATATATAAGTTTTTGAACACATGTCCAGAACAACGAATGATATAATATGTTACTATGAACAAAATAAAGGCAAAGAATTATTTCAAAGAAAAAATGTAATGCTCATTAAAAATATGAAGTCTATTAGCCGTAAAGCATCTTTTTTTGCACTTGCACATATAATTATAAGTTCGATTATATTTCTTTCAGGACCATCTATAATTAACAGCTGCCATAAACCATTCATTTCCGACATAGTAGGACAAATATGGGCCTTTTTCCTTTGTGGACAATCCTAGTGAATCAAAGAAGTTGACAAAACCATCGGGTAGAGCTTTTAATTTCGAAGTAGGATCTGATGTCATGGTGACTTTGGCAGAATCAACTATCGCCCGGGCGTATGCCAAAGCGAGATCCTCGGCATTGTGTACTCGCAGAACGCCATCCGTGAAGAGGAAATTTGCAGCCGCGTTAGCATAAAATCTTGCCACAATTGGTAAAGTTAAGACATCGAAGTTTGGTGCTACGGCTCTAAATGCAAATTCAGCCAGTGCAGCTGCATTCTCGATGCATAGACCGGAAAAATACCCTTCGCCGTACCTGTAAATTTATTTTCATAGATATTAGTTGTAGATACACAGAATAAAGATGTTTCAGTTATGAAGGAAAGAAAACAATATTAATCAGGTTAAATTATAATTACTTTCAGTATATGTATAGGGTGTAAGTACGCTTATACTCAGGACTGTAAGAGGGCGCAGAACTCACCAAAACAAAGAACTTTAAGCATAGAATGTGGAGTCGGATAGCAAGCGGCGACCCGCGAGATGGTGAAAATGGAGAACACAGTGAAGACAAATAATTAGACAGATAACCTTTAAAATCAAAAACATTACAAAAACTATTAAAATGAGCGACGAACAACTGCGATATATCGGCAACAGAGTGAATTGTGTACCACTGACATCTCGCAAGCGTCTGCAGCTGCTACGCTAATTCGAGTAATAAGGTTCTCTGGTAACTCTATAGGTGTCTCCTAAATGAAACTTTTTAGTTGTCCATAGAGAAAAAATCCAGGAAGATCGGGAGATCTGAACAACTTGTTCACCACTGCCAATCCATATGATAATAATGGCAGTTCCAAATAAACCTGAGAAATATTTGCTGGCGCTCCGCCGTGCTAGAACAACGTAATGGCTCGAAGATCTGCTAGAACATTGCGTGACAAGTCAGGCATAATCTGCTGAAGAAAGCCGAGATACTCCTGTCCGTCTAGGCTGTCTGGTAAAAGATGCGGGCCATTTAAGTAGTCATGGATAATCCAGAGAAAGCGCCCTCTCGCGACCCACCGCTTGCTTTCTGACCCCACATTGCACCGTGAAAGTTTGTTTTGATGAGTTCTTTCACTCCTTATAGTTCTGACTATCAGTTCAGTCACACCATATACATATATATAAAAGACCTCTCTTGTGTGCGTATATGTACGTTTTTATTGTCTCAATGCACGTCTAGATCGTTTGACGTATTGTTATCACATAAGGCACATTTTTGGATTAGCCGAAGTTCGAGGCAACAGAGTAAAAATTATTTAAAAATTCGAATTATTTTTTAAAAAATTATCTAATATTAAGTGGTAAGTTCGGGCGTTTTTTCCGGTTTTTTAACAAATTTTCCTTATATATCCTGATCGGAGAGCTATAATTTTTGTATAATTGTAATGTCCAGAAATTCTTCCTTCTGAGAAGTGCAAATTTAATTTCCTTAAAGATTTTTCTAAAGTTTACTGAAACACTCTCCCCGTTACTCTCTACCGTCTACTTCATAACCAGTTTGATGATATCAGACATGCGCAGTAGCGTTTGGCACAAGGATTCGGATTTTGGACTTCATGTATCGCTGTTTTTTAGAAATCACGGTTGAGAGTAACTGAATTATTATTGCATATGCGTTACTGTGTCACGATTTTCTTCCATGGTTCGTAGGTATTCTAATTTTGTTTGGCTACTGAGCTTTTACATGTAATTTTGTGGTAGTTTGGTTTTGATCTCACAACTGATCGTAACTGACTTATCACTGTGTATGTGTTATTTCTTTTTATTTCTCATCTTGTACATATAATAGATAGTATATTTTGGTGACACCACGGCAAGATTTTAATGGCGTCACGCTAGACGAAGTTTCAGTTTCACAATGATTATTGTCACAGGAGGCGATACATCATGTTTCCATGTTTTAATTGACTAGTTTTTGCATTCTCTTATTTTTATCTTTTGAAGCTTTACTTTGCAACATTTTATGTTACAACGTATATTTTTGGTAACATTTTTATCGTTATCAAAATATACATGTTGTTCTTTTTCGTTTTTTTGTTTCGAAAACAATTATGTTTTTAATCAAATCAAATTAAACTACTGCCATTTTGTTTTTAATCTCCTGTCATCTTTTATTTCGATTCTACACTTAAGAGGAAATGGAATGAATCATACCTCCAAAAAAACGTTCTTCCTTTCGTAAATCTTCAGTTGCGAAAATAATGCAAGCCATGTGTTGATAATGATGAAATGCACTTAAGGAGAGTTGGAACCCTAAGTCCGTTAAGCCTAATCGTGTTACTTCGATGTATCCTTTCTCAAATTCTGTTATAGATTCATGTTTGAAATTTTTTATACAAATAAAGTACACCTTTCTCATTATGCTGAAATGATTTTTTTTAAATTCAGAAATTTATTTTTTACGAAGTTTTTGGGTCAAAACAAAAAAATGCTAAATTGGCCACTTAGTTGTACCTTTCCTCAAAACCTGTTATAGACACATGTTTGAAATTTTTATAGAAATAAATTGCACCTTTCTCATTATACTGAAATGAGATTTTGGTTAATTTTTTATTTTTCATAAATTTACAAAATATTTAATTAGATTTAGTGAAATCTTATCCTATTTTGACACAAAAAATTGTAAAAAATAAAATTTTGAGTTTTTTAAAAGTTTATTCAGTATAATGAAAAAGGTGTACTTACTTGTAAAAAAGTTTCAAATATGTATCTATAACAGATTTTGAGAAAAAGTACATCGAAATGGCCAATTTTGCATTTTTTGTTTCGTCACAAAAAGATTTGTAAAAAATAAACTTTTGAATTAAAAAAAATCATTTCGGTATAATGAGAAAAATGTACTTTACGTATAAAAAATTTCAGACATGAATCTATAACAGATTTTGAGAAAAGGTTCATCGAAAGTAACACGGTTAGGCTTAACGGACTTAGGGTTCGAACTCCCCTTTTAACAAAAATATTTAGTTATGAATATAATCAACCGCGGAAGTAATTATGTTTATCAATTCATTATTATAAAAGCTTCTTTTTAAATATCAGCTACAATGGAGGTGTAAAGACACAGATTAAATTTTGAAAGATACATATAAAATGACGCTTTAGATTGCAGCGAAAAGTCGTCAAATCTTTAATTTTTGCAAAATAATCCTATTTGTTCAAAGTATAGGGCATATATTCAGATGCTAGTTGTTAAAGACTCTTCAGCGTATTTATTATATTAAAGTTCTTTTTTTGAATAATTTTTACTTATATTTTTGTTTTGCTACAATATTAGAGCATGGCATGAAGACACGTTATGACATTTAGTATCAGGGCTTCATAATGAATCATTTGTCACCTAATATATCAAACAGATTATACGTTCTCAAGTAATTAAAAATTAAATTACTTAGTAAGATAATCGCTATACTGCTTGGCAGTCGTCTGACTGAGGTCGAGAACCTCACGCAGGATAGGTGTTGAGCAAACAGCTTCAAGAAAGGTGTTGGTGAAGAGCGTCACGCTGGGTGCATTGGCGAACATAGATCCACTTGTTGGATTGTATTGAGGTATCACTAAGTACTGAGGTGGATGATTGCATTTCTGATCAGATTTGGGGCTGGGGCATTGAATAGGTTTGGTACCAGGATGAGGTTTCTTCGCTGGGCCCATGAAGCTCAAATCTGCAAACAACATTAAAATTTAATTTAGTATCCAAATTATATAATGAAATAATATATCTCTTGAGTACTGTTGTCTTGTCTGGGATCCTTACAATAAAAATAAAATTAAAAAAAGCGGGAGTGGTCTCCCCTAAACTTTCTCGTATACTTTCTAAGTGGAGATTCGTCAAAATCTCGAGTTCGAATTTTTTTGGCGATTACAATACTTTCTCTTTGTGTACTTCGTATACGAGAAAGTAAAACAAAAAAACAAACAAACCTGAAATCAAATATCTGTTGCCACGAATCGAAAAAATATTACTTTGAAGCAGGCGCGATTAAATAGGCAATGCAATGAATACTAAAGCGAAAATTCTGCTTTGGAATTGAATTCCCAAGAAAACAATTTATACTACCACAACCGTAACAATTGCAAAAGCGCGTGAATAAAAGATTTGCTGAAATAATGAGAACGGTTTGATTTACAACAATAAAAAAATTGTTAACAATTGATGCTCGAAAACATTATTTATTGTTGTAAATAAAATTTACGACAATAACAGATTGCTACCAATACGCATGCGCATGAGAATCGGATTAAAGGAAATTGAATATGGAATTTGAACGCCTCTTTTTGATGGATTTGGTCCAAACTTTTATACGGACCTACATTCATAACGATAAAACTGTGTACCAAATTTTATCCATTTAGCTATTCAAGTTTTTGAGTTATAGCGTTCACATGACCGCGGACATACAAATAGACAGACTTCCCGTTGACGGATTTTGTCCAAAATTTGATAGAAACCTACAAATTATGTTCAAAGACCACATACCAAATTTCATCCCCGTAGCTCTAATAGTTTTCGAGTTATCGTGTTCACAGACATTAAGAAACATTCGTTATTGGTTGCGAAAAATTGAGTATTTCATTCCTCTTTGAAATTTCAAAAAATTGAGATAAGAGGTGTTGCTTGTCAAGCGACGATGTGCTAAACTAGTGGAATTCAAAATATATAAATATAAATGAGGCCATAAGTCCAAAAAAGTATCCTAAGCTTTATTTCCAGAAATATTAATCAGGCAATTTAAACTCTTTCGCAAACAATTGTCGTCTATGGGATTAAGCTTATCTATTACTATTTTTGTCTGTATATCTAGGTAAATTTATCTTTGTAGTCATTAACTTAAAAAAGAAAAAAGTGCACCGATGTTACATGTGAAAGAAGCACTTAGGAAATTTCATAAACAATGTTGCAGAAGATATACCTTTTTGCTGCAAAAAAACTGAGATAGACAGTGTTCCAGACAAACTTGCATATTTTGTTCCCTTGGATACACAAGCATTTGTTTATCTATTCTCTACTTTGAACAACATCAGTTATTATTTTTTAAACAATTGACGAAATGTCCTTTCTTCTTCGTATAATTCAAGAAGCGAGGCTAAAAAAAATCTCTTTATCTCTTATAGAGGGTGTCTACACCTATCGTGATCCAATAGCTAATTTCTAAACCGTCAGAGATAGACATATAGTTCCGATGGGAAAAATGCTTTAAATGAAGGAAAGAATTATAATATATGTTTTTTGAGTCACTAAATATATTTCTGAAAAATATACGAATTCTAACTTTTTATACAGTCCCCCGGTCCTATATTTAGTAAAATATTCTTGACACTCTAACATTTTAAACAAAAAAGTCTTCAGCCACTAAAACTGAGCGAGTTATGGAGCTTCGAATTTCATGATTTTTAACCAATCAGCGGCCTCATCGAGCAAGTGATGTGCATTGCTTCGTGGATCGTCTCCAAGACGGCTATTGAAATGATGTAAAGTGGTCTAAGTCAGCGATATTCAAAGCACCATAAGTCAGTCGGTTGTAGTCACAGAAGAGTGGAACTTTTTTGTTTAAAATATTAGAGTGTCAAAAATATTTTACTAATTATGACTGATAGGATCGGGGGACCGTATAAAAAGTTAGAATTCGTAACTTTTTCAGGAATATATTTATTCAATGAATAAAACATATATTATAATTTTTCCCTTCATTTAAAGCATTTTTTCAATTGGAACTATATGTCTATCTCTAACGGTTTAGAAATTAGCTATTGGATTACGATAAGTGCGGACACCCTGTATATTCCATTTAGAAGTTTGTCATGAAAAGGGCAGTTTTTGAGGACAATTTGTTTTGACAACAACTCTTATTTATGATTAAACGCCATCGTAAGAATAATACAAATCATTTCCTTCAAATGAGAGAAAAGTAAAATAATAATAAATAGATAATTCTTCCATTTAATTTTTCTTAATTACATGAGGTCATATAATTTCGCATCATATTAATTGCTACAATTATTATTTTCTTGTTCTTGCTATTTTGCAATGCAGTTTGTGTGTCTAAAAGAGTGTGAGTAATTTTTGAGATCGCTTTCTTTTAAAAAATTATTTCAAACGCCTCATTTACAACGTTATGCCATGATTTTCTAATTTTACGTCCCAAGTATTTTATAGAATTGAAGTTATGATACCGGTTTAATGTAGGCGCTGGTACAAACTCTGCTCTCCCTCTACTAAATTTCATGCATCTAGTGCTTTGCGTTTTTGACGTTCGCGTTGACAGACATTAAACCTAATGATGGATTGGGCCTAAAATATGATACACTACTTGCCATTGGTGACCAGCTTGTTCGCCGGGAATATAATTTCAATTGATTCCCTTATGCATAATTTGATATTTATAGTTCTCTTAACAAAGAAATTTTAAATTTCAAATTGTTATAGACATTTAACACGTGTTTTTTAGTATCTTTGCAGATGTTCTGTTTATTGTCAGCATGAAGGTCCTTAAAGGAGTTAAGAGACTGTCCGTTAGGGTGGATTGAAAAGTATACGAAAAAAATTTTTTTTTGAAATTCTTTTCGGCATGGGGCGGGAAAGTTGTGTCTTAAGTATATTAGTTTATATAATTTTTTTTCATTGAAATTCATATACATCTTCCGGTGCCCCAAGCGCCTCAAAAATAGTTAAAAATTGAATTTTTTATGAAAATTTACAATTTGTTTTTTTTTTTTTAAAAATTACTTTTGGCATGGGGTGGGAAAGTTGTGTCTTGGGTATATTAGTTTACATATACTTTTTTTATTGAAATCCATTCATATCTTCCAGTGCCCCAAAAATAGTTATAAATGACATTTTTTGGGGAAATTTATAAAAAAAATATTTTCAAAATTTCCTTTAGCACCGGGTAAGAAAGTTTTGTTTTGGGTATATTAGTTTACGTTTTTTTTATTATTATTAAAGTTCATTCATATCTTCTGGTGGCCCGAAAGCCCCCCAAAAAGTTAAAAATTGACATTTTTACAAATATCTAATAAAAATTGTGAATTAATGAAAAATATTTGAAAAATTGGCAGATTATTCAAGTATTAAAGTATAAACTTATAAATAATTATAATTTTATACTAATACATGAAGTATAAATTTAATAGTCAAAGCAATAATTCACAAAACTTATAAAAAGTGAACTTAATCATAGATTTTTTAATTCTATTAGTTTGAAGATTTACATATTTCTAAAGGATGTAATCCTTTTTTGTATTATAATGCTTGATAAGACTTCTTGATTGTGGCTAATTCAATATGAAGCCGTGTCTCTTCTCTTCTCCATTTACACTTTCGGACGCTTCAGACACTATGTGAAAACATCTTTCTACAGCTTGAGTATAGCATGGATATTTTGACCATTCCTCCGTCTAACTTTTACCATGTCCTCTATTTCTTTAAATGGCACATTCATCAAAAGAGATGGTTCAAATGTCCAACTCGTTGCCAGTTAATAAGTGCAAACAAATCCTTTGCTTAAAGCCTATTTTTGGTACTTGAAAAATTCTTATTCTGATGATCCTCTGTTTTCATTTCTAGCAGAAATTAGTTTTCGTAGTGCTAAAGACCTTATATTCTCTCTGTTATCTGTGACAATTGACAATAGCAAATTTTCTGGATAACAAAAGTAGCTATTTCGTTGAATAAAAGTGTGTACTATATTTCTTAAATTGGGTTCCAAATATCTAAAAAATGAAATAAGTCTCCAAATATACAGCGCTCCTTCTGTTATGGAGGGCTTTGTCTTGATATGGAACCATTCCGGTTGCATATACCTTCATAATATATGTTGCAAGAATAATAAGATTGTGAGATGGTTTTTCTGTGACTGCATATAACCTTAAAATTCTACCTGCAATTTTTAGCCACCTTGAGTGAACAACTGGACCAGGCTTTCTTAATGCCAGGTCAGAATAACATTCACCGAATGATATCGGTAGGCAAATATCATATAGATATTGCTGAGAACCATTCTATCTATATTATGTGGCATATTCTCCACAATTATTGAAGAAAAAGGAGCTACAGTTAGCTTCAAAGGTTTTGATTGTTTTACCAAGTGGTCGACAAAATTCTTTAGGACCAGTTCTTGCACCATCCAAAGAATTTAGTACATTACGGAGAGGTAACTCATTCGTTTGAAGCAAACAAATTCACCATTGTAATGGTCTATTGAGGCCAGTTCCATCAAGCGAATAATACCTCCCTTGTGCCCAGTATTAACATTTGTTCCATCGCATCCAATTACTGTTAGCTCATTTAATTGCATATTATGTGTTCAAAAAAATTAAGTATTGCTTCTTTTATGGCTTTAGCTCCTCCTGTTGTAGCAGTAACATGTCCGATATACAAAGGTTGGTTCGTGTACAAGAGTATAATGCTCCTTCTTCGTGGTCTTTGGGTGTACTTTGTGTCCTTCTTAATTAGCACTTATGTGTTGTCTTTTCTCCCATCGAAATATAATCCGGTTAAAAGAGACCGAGACCCTGTTAACTTAGTAGACTTTGCAACTGCATTTTAAGGCTTTTTACGCTGTCTGCGAATTTTATTGTGATATACCACATGAGAAGCCTCTCCTTCGTGTACAATTCCAATGTCTTGTAGAACAGCACTGGCAAATGAAGTAGCTGTTCTATCTGAAATTCCGTATCGATCACATCCACTGCTAAGGTAGGGAAATTTAAACGATTTTATGATTAATATTCCAAGGTAATTACATCCGGATCTGTATACAAGGACGAAGACATAGTGTTGAGTTCAAGTAGCTCCAATGATTGAGCATGAGCAGCATCAGCATCAGTTTTAACCACTTTATGTTTTATTCTTTTGTCTTCCATCTGTTTTCTTTTTCCATTTCTCTTTTTTACAGTAGCAATTACTTCCACTTCTCCAATAACCATTTTACTTTCTAATATTCGATCTTTTATAAACAATCACTCAGCAAGTGGAATTTTCATGTCTTTTTGGAATTTACGTGTATCGAAATTTGTACACTTACAAAATGTGATATCGAACAAACACGATATTTTTTCAGTACGTTAATTTTCCAATTTTTGTTAATATTTTTTATCATTCCTTCGCCCTTTCCTCTACGTTCCTCATAGTAAAATCGTTTCTTTAACACATTTTTAATTTTTAATTCGAAATTTGCATAAAAAAGTTTTTTTGCAAATATTTAAGCGTCTTGGGGCACCGGAAGATATTAAACAAAGTTGAAAAAATTTTGCATATATTCTAGTACATTTAAAAGACAACTTTTGTATCCACACTTTGAATTTTCGATCCACCCTACTGTCCGTGCCATGTAACACCTAATTGTAAGTTTCCGGCGCCTATTTCACTTTCTTATTCCTCATGCACAATTTGTATTTGATTTCAACATAAAAATGGCGCCACACATATGCTGATAAAAAGAATTAAATCATAGCAACCGTAATAATTTAACTTAATGGATACATTTCCTAATATATTTACCATCTTAAAGGACTTTGTTTACAGATTTTCAGAAAAACTAGTAAAATATGAAAAACAGGGAAGAAAATCAATAGGATATTGCCTTTGCATTCAAGAATAGAAACAAAAAACAAATAAATATTCGTTTTAACCATGAAAACGGTTTGATTTCATTCTAACAATGAAAATATTGTTATAAATTATGCCTAAAGTATTTTTTAAAATCTTTTAAATTAGAAAAATATTACAACAGCAATTAATATCTTTGAAACATATTTTTTTTGCATGTTTAGATGGTCAAAATTATAATATTTTCAAGTAAGTTATCAAGGAAAAACGCCAAAATTTCGCAATTTTTAATTAATTAAAATTCTAATTTAAAAAAAAACGGATCGAAGGCCCTTCCACCCTCCATAGCATATTTGTGCCAGGTATGTGGTTCTAGGTCAGCGTCTGCCCTGTAGACACCACACACACACACACACACACACACACACACACACACACACACACACACACACACACACACACACACACACACACACACACACACACACACACACACACACACACACGCACACACACACACACACACACACACACACACACACATTCTCCTTTATTATAATAATATGTTTCTATTAATTCCCGTAGTAAAACCTATAATAAAATTTTCTATGCCTAGATTCTGCGTTTTTGTGTTCTCGTGTTCATATGAGTGTAAACTTTCCTTTGATGGATATTTAGAATTTCAGGGTAAGGATCAGATACCAAATTTCAAATTTTAGCTCTTTGTGTGTTTAAAACCCCTTCAGTCGGAATTAAGAAATAATGGAGGTAGAATTTTTTCCTTTGGTGTACTGTGTGCTAGTACATAGGTTAAAGCATAAATGAAATTTCAAGACCTGTAGATGAAAAACTTAAAAAAGTTACCGCATGTCCGGCATCCGGACAATACCGGATATTTCAACTGAAAAAAGACAGAAAATCACACAAATTTTACTTTAAAATGGTTGTCAATGGATAATAAAATATTGTAGAAGTATTTTAAATTGTAAAAAAAGGATTAAAAACAAAAAATTACTTGAAAAACAAAATTCACCACTGAGCTCTATTTTGGGAAAAACGATGATTTTCTCGAGTTTCTTTGGAAAAACTAAAAAAATGAAATGATTACATGCCTGAAACGAAAAATTCTTTCAACGATTATATTCATAAGAAAATCGAGAATCAAATTTAAAAAATGTAGTTTCGTCAATTATTGAATTAATAGGAGCAGTTCAAAGTTGATGTCCGGTATACCGGACACCAGGTCTTTAAGCTATAGTGTTCGCAGACAGCTCGACAGACAGATGTAATTCAAAAAATAAGTTTTTCTCAGGGAGATTTCAAATGTGAAGAAAATTCACCAAAATCTCTAGTTTTTGATGGTTAAACTTTCTCTTTTTATACTTCGCATACGAGAAAGGAAATAAAAATAATCAGAAAAATTCAGATGAAAGAAGTAAAATCAGTCGTAAATTTGCACACAAATGACCTTCAAAGATTCATTCCTTTATAACAAAATGCTATTAATTCAAATTAATGCACTTACCCACATTCTTCTGGAAATCTCCTTTTGTTGACGGCAGAAAGGAGCTTGAAGAAATCTGAACGATTAAGAAGAAAATGGCCGCAAAGAAATGCATGCGTGCGAAATGATGTTGGGAGCTACACACAGTAAAAGGCATCTCATTTTCCTTTTAACAAGCGTTTTCCTTATCGTTTAGGAGATAAATAAAAATTCTGCAAGATATTTGCAGTTTACGTCTGCGTTTGGTTAGTTAAAAGATTGTGTCTGTTGAGCTGAAGCAATTAAAGCAAAATGTATATCATAAAATCAAATTTACGTTATCCATGTGAACTGATGGAACCTGAATTTTGTTAAACGAAATTTCATTTCCAGCGAATTTCGGGAAATTCTGCATTTGACAATTTAATATTCACCGCAGTAAAGTTTACAGTTAAATTTTGAAATATTTTTATAAGTGTCGAGTTCACCGGGAAGCCTGCATGTCAGAACTCATTGATTATTCTAAAAGAATTAAGAAAATCACCCGTCATGGAGATGACAGTTTATAAATTCTCTTCGTTTGAAGAGATTTCCCGTCAAATTTTTTTTTGTGCTTAAATAGAATATATGCAGGGAGAAATGCTTAGCATTGATTGAAAACAAATAAAAGAAATCATATGTTTTTTATGACAGGAAATTTATATATTTTTTATTTATATGTTTCTTTATTCAAAAAACATGATATACATGACGTAATTTATAAACTTTCTATTAAAAACGCAACTTAATTTGAATATGATTAATATCATTTAGAATTTCTCAGGAACCTAGTTGATCATAGCGAGATAAATTTTATATCAATCGACAAGAAAGTATATTTCACTATTTTAAGAACTATTAAATTTGAAATTAGAACAACAATTATTTTAAATTTAAATTACTAAAATTTATGTTCTCTAGCACAATGGAATAATGCTTGTTTAACGTCTCGCACTGATATGGGCAGATTTTTTATTGTTAGTGACGTCAGAGCATTACCGAGATCTGGGTATTATATATATATATATATTCCGAAAAAATTATTTGTCTGGCATTGTAGAGATAGTATGATAAAAGCAAAGGAATTTTTTAGTTAATCTCTTAAAGGGCTGTTATTAAAGAAACACGTACATTAAATCAGTATGCTACCAATTGGCAGTACGGTTGAGAGGGTTGAGGTTTAGAATTATGCCGGTTGATGGTCTCAGCATGAACAAATATATTTAAAATCATATGATAAACTGCGTGAGCATAAAATAAATTTGTTTATTCAAAGCATTCTAAGCATCTGTTGTATACATATTCGATCGATGCGAAATTACTTACATGCTATTCAATGCATGTTCTCAAAAAATTATGTATTTGCAAGAATGAGCACAAAAATTGTCCTGCGGAAGGTAATTTTCGCAAAACAATAAAATTTTCAAAGCCTTAAATTTAAGTGATTGACGGAAGGAAGTCTCTTGTTTCAACTCGACAATTCAGCATTTAGTCTATCTGTAAATTTGTTTGTCACACAGTCATAACGAAATCACTTCATTCGCTTCCCGTCAGAAGGTGGCATTAAGGTTCCTTGAGGATCTAAAAACGGTTATATGTAATAATTCATATTTTTTATTCGGTTTCAGATAGTGGCCATTTAATGATTTTAATGATTTTGCGACTCAAATAAAGGAATTTGAATCAGTAAACATCTGTATTATTTTGATACAAGCGAGACTATGTGATTTACCTGTGATTTTTGTTGAAACTGATAAAGCAGCCATTTTTGTGGTAAAGTTTGTTTTTGCTGATAAAAAAGCAGACATTTAATTGTAATTTTGTTTATAAGATTTCAGTAAATAATTCGCATAAAAGAAAGAATGATATGATTGTAGTTCCGTATTGAGAGTTGTTTTCACCTGTTTAGTTCCAAATACTCTTGTTTTTCTCATGTCTATAAAATTTTGAATATACCTCCAAATCTCGAGCGTAAAATTTTCTATCCTTTGTTCTCTATTCATATTTTATGTAAATTTATTAATAAGTTGATGATTTGTTTGTAATACAGGTACTAAATTTTTTCATAATATAGATAATGAAACGTTGTACATCGATTGCTTTAAGATTTACAACGCTACTTTTGCAAGGAAGTGTATATTTGAGGGGTCAAAAGATTACCTCTTCGAGGAGACAAATGTGACTGGTTGGTATCCGTGGCTAATATTATTCTTCAAAATAGATGACAATATTGGACTAAAGCTTTAAAGAAATGCAATGAATTGTAGACCTTATTTTTCTTTTCTGGGAAGCGGGTCTTGTTCACAGAACTACTAATGTAACTACTATTCTTGAATTCCTTCAGGCTTCCAACATGATCGACCTTGAGCGCTGTTACCACAAGCTTTGAAAAAGGAAAAAAAAATGGATCTAGAAATATTGACCTGGCTGGGATGAAAAACTAATCTGATAATCACACATAAATGTCGTTATTTTCATATATTAACTATTGAACAGTGGAAAAAGAAACTTTAAAGATTTTAGTAGTGCACGATGCGCATCAGAACTGTGAAATTTACCATTTACATGCAGTTAGAAGATGCGAGAGCGTAAGAGGATGTGAGTATTTGTGGGACAATTGTAACTATAAGGGATAGCACAAGGAACCTCGCCCATCTGCCGTAGCACAGGGGTAACACATGAAAGACCAGCCGCCGCGATGGGAATAGTCAGGCACTGAGGTTCCTGCATTATAGTCCCCATTGCGAGCAGGTCATGCAACAACCTCCCATTTTGCCTGGATACCGACTCTGTCTTCGGAATGGGCCAAAGAATACACACCAACATCATTGCACCATCAAGGTTGCTAAAGAGTCAACTACTTATTCGGCACCCTCTCATCCTTGAACTCGATGAAATATCTCACTACAGGTCCGATATCATCGGTGATCATCTACAGTCAGGGCTGAAGCACAGTGTCTTAGACAGACTGCAAATTTATAAAAGGGCAACATGTTCAGCAAATATAAATAGGAAAGTCCTAATCTGTTTTTAAATAAAATAAATATGTTTCAACACACTGTGTTATTTTTTTTCTGTGCTTATAACTGGCCTTTAACTTACTTCACACCCACACCGCCGTCTCTAGAGCTCATGTGGCTCCTATCGGTTGCTTATAACCGACCTTTACTGCAATTTGGGTCAGATAAAATATCCCTGCTCGCTGATTGAGCTCTTCCCTTAGCGTCTTCACTTGTTTATTTCAGCCAAATCAGAAGCCTTGTGGAAATAAGCAATGCGTAAAGCTTATAAACTTTAATTACTTTCTTTAGTTTGCATATTAAGACAAATTTTTTAGTCTCAAAAGTGTGCTTTTTCATTTTGATTGTACCCTTTTACAAAATCCTTAACATAAATATAACAATATTAATTTATAGGATTTACAAAATTTTAAACTTATTTTTAAAATTCTAATAAACAAATAAGACAGCGTATACATATTTCTAAAACATTTCGAGAATAAATCCAAATGATTGGAATTATTGAAATAAATATTGCTGCTCTTATAATTTTTTCTTCTTTTCTTAATTATACGTTTTAATTCATAAGTATCTTCTAGAGACGTATGACTTGCAGTTTTTCAACTGGGTGGAAGGCGGTGACGTCAGTGAGACTAACCAATCGAACAGCGAGCTCCGTTATTTTCTCTGGTCAGGTGAGTAAGGTCAGTTTATATGCTATCGGTTTTGATATAAGATGTAATGGTGGACTTTATTACTTGCAAAAAAAAAAACAGCATGAAGAAGAATGGCAAATGAAGAAATTAAAAAGCTAGTGTTTACACATAGACTGACAACAAAATAAGATAAAATATACAATGTATTGATTATCACGGTGTAGAATGAAGAAAAAATCCCTTTTCGACAAGCAGAAGGGCAAAGGTACATTCCTTTACGTTAATGTTACAAAAGATCATGAAATATTATATATTGATCCAAATACGAACATAAGTCAATGCTTATTGTTTCTACACATTGCAATAATTACGCTTTGATTCTGTTTTCATGTAATTTAATTTTTTTTGCTATATCAAGGTTTTATCATTCCATTTTCGTTCCAAAAGTTATGATAGATTTATCGGTCAGTACATTGAGTAAATTTTTTATACTCAAACACAGGAGAATCATTCAACAGGTAGGGAGTCATAAGACATAAACATCTCCAGCAGTGCAAATATTTTTCTAGATAACATTAAGCCAGTCTATCACTGAAACAGTAAAAGAAGATGACTCTTGGCCCGAATGAAGAGAACTCTAGATTTCAAGTTTAATTTATTTAATCTAGGAATTACAACTATAATTTGCGAACATTACTTTGTCATGGTAAAATCACCTTGATGCATGATACCTTAAATACTACTAAAATGGGATCATTTAGAAACTCCTGATTGCAGAGATAATATCCACTAAATTCTTAATATAAGAGAATAAAAATGATTAAAATTGTGAGTGCTAAATTTATTACGTGTTTTTAAAAGTATAGGATATGAATGCAGCCAATTTGAACAGTAAAATTTAAATCTCCTCGTCAGATTCAAACCAAATATCAGCGAAAATCCCAGAAATTTTAAATTAAGGAGATATTTTTCAATAGCAAAAGGATAAAGGGAACTCTTATTTAAATATCTATCGTTTTATGGCTACTTTTTTGATTTTTATTAAAGCAAATCTTGAATCCCGCCATGTTTAGTTAAATATCAAATTAAAGTATTCTGTCAACAAACCTATTATCAAATTAACTATTAAAATTATTTGATTAATTAAAATTAACTATTTACTTAATTAAAGTTAAAAAAAATAGATTGTACAAAACTCACTAAAACCTTTTTTTATGGCTCTTATACTATATGCCAAATCTTTATCTTATAATTATCAAATAATTATATTAATTTAAATAAAAGTCACTGTGGTTATGTAGTATGTTTCAGATCTCCTCCTAACCACTGGACTGATTTGAGATCACTTTTCAATTTTTTTAAGAAAAAGAGAAAATCACTTCACTTTCAACTTTTTCAAAACCTAAAGATGCTAAATTTCATAATTAAAATTAAGCAAGGCGTTTTCCTGCATGTCTTTCATTTTCCATAAATTTGTTTCTCTCATTATAATATTTTCAAATTAATTTTAAACTGAATTCTGTAAATATTCTTGTTGATCAAAATAAATACGAAGAACTGTTTCCAGAAAGGAAGAATGCTGAAAGAAAATTTTAAAAAGACAATTTATCAATTTATATCGAGGACCAGCTATTGATTTATTTTCACGTTTAAATTAATGAATAATTAAATAGTTAATTTAATTGTTTCGAAATATTCATTAAAACCTTTCATTGACTTTAGTTTGAGCAACAAGAATTGAACACCTATATATAAAATAATAACGTATGAAGAAAACGGATGTTTTTTTAAAAAATCGTCTAGTTCAATTGATATTCTCGTTTTGCTTAAAAGCTACTAGATCAGAAAAAGGAATTTTTGTATTATAATATTTATACTATAGTAATTTTACATTAAAAATGTAAACATGAAAACATTTTAACCTGGAGCAAGTAAGGTATATTAATTAAGAAGCTATAAAGTAACAAATTTATAAAGATAATAACTTTACTAGAATTAATTAAATTAATTAGTCATAAATTAATTATATATTATACGTATAAAAAGTGAAAGTGAATGCGGTTGATGGGAACTCATAACTTCTAGAAACAATTCTTGCTGTCAAAAAGCTTTCAATATAAAGTAGTTTGTTATGATAGGTGATAATTCCTAATTTAAATTTTCTTTTCTATCTTCAATGTAACGAAGCTATG
>BGPR01004179.1:28900-66759 GCA_013235015.1 Araneus ventricosus | reverse complement strand
CGAGATTTTCACCGTCCTTATAACATATCCGTCACCAGTTAAAATTTAATCAAAATTACTCTAGTTATCGTGTTTGCAAAATAACACGGGCCAAAGCGTTATGCATACACTTCTCTACTAATAATAATAAGGAAAAGAAAATTTTGCCCTCTATTCTCATAAGTATTGGAGCTACAAGAATGAAAGACAGTGGAAGAAACTGAAAATGACGAGAGCTTTCCAACAAGGGGTAACATGCTTAGGTTAAAACACACTTTAAGTTAGGGGGAGAGGAGGGGGAGGGTGGGAAAATCACTTTTCAGCTCATAAGTTCTAAGTAATTGCAGCTATCGAAAAAGTTTAAATGCAAAAATTATTCGTTATGATAAGGCAATAATTCGCATAATTTGAATTTTCTTTCTATTTTCAATTGTAAAGGAATTATGGGAAAATGAAAATTTCCATCCCACACTATTTCCACCCCCTTTGAGCTGGATAGCCCATCTACGAACTCGACCGAGATTTTCACTATCCTTACAACATATCCCAAGCTGGTTAAATTTACATCAAAATTACTCCAGTTATCGTGTTCACAAGATAACATGGGAAAAAGCGTTATACATACATACACTATATGCCCAAAAGTATCCGGACACTTGCAGATTTTCACATTTTTTAGAATTTCTCAGGAATGGTTTAACCGACTGCCTTTAAACTTCGAACATGTAAAGAATAGACAATAACTCACATTTTACATTGAAGATTCGGTCCTGAGGGCAATTAGGGGGCCGTCTACAAACTGATGAAGACAAAAACGTTTTTGGCCCACCCCGCTTCACAGAATACTGATAACAAGATGATGAAACTTTTAGAAATGGTAATGTTTAATGTGCATAATATTTACAGAAATTTTTGTAAACTCAGCGTAAATATTTGGGAAGATATAAAGGTTTTCTTAAAAAATCTCAAATTTTTCCACCTGTTTTTTGCTTATAACATGCAGAGTTTTCTGTTATATTATGCGAAACTTACAGAAAAGATGACAATATGTTAGAGAAGCATTTGTGTAAAACTATGGAAAAGAATTGTTGAATATTACAGGAACTATGAGCAATTTTAGTAAATAGTGTTTTACTGCGCATGCGCGAAACATAGTGTAATTTTTCTTTCACAACTTTAAAGCCAGATATATAGGGCAACTTATATAAAAACATTCAGTTCAATATCATTAGTATTCAGAAAGATATCGGCATTACAACGAGCAAAATTTTAGCTCCTGTCGAAGAGAAGCTAAAAGATGAGGGGTTGTACACAAATTGATATTTTTTAAACTTATATCTTTAAATAGTTATATTGAATTGTATAGCGGTTAGAATTTGCTGCATACCCATGAACACTTATCAATTACGTGCATAACTTAAATTCCAGCTAATTAGGCACAATAAATAACAAAAATTGTATTACTTTAATTATATTATTTACATGATTATTAACAAGTTACATATTACAATTTTACAGCCAAACGATATTTTTAAATATATTTATTTTATGGCGAAACGATTTTTTATTTAATTAATTTCTTTTCTTAAAATATTTTAATAATTCTGCATATATATTTTTTTATTTCTTTACGAATATTAGATGTGTTCATGGGTATTTAGCAAATTCTAACCACTATACAATTCAATATAACTATTTAAAGATATAAGTTTAAAAAATATCAATTTGTGTACAACCCTTCATCTTTTAGCTTCTCTTCGACAGGAGCTAAAATTTTGCTCGTTGTAATGCCGATATCTTTCTGAATACTAATGATATTGAACTGAATGTTTTTATATAAGTTGCCCTATATATCTGGCTTTAAAGTTGTGAAAGAAAAATTACACTATGTTTCGCGCATGCGCAGTAAAACACTATTTACTAAAATTGCTCATAATTCCTGTAATATTCAACAATTCTTTTCCAAAGTTTTACACAAATGCTTCTCTAACATATTTCCATCTTTTCTGTAAGTTTCGCATAATATAACAGAAAACTCTGCATGTAATAAGCAAAAAACAGGTGGAAAAATTTGAGATTTTTTAAGAAAACCTTTATATCTTCCCAAATATTTGCGCTGAGTTTACAAAAATTCCTGTAAATATTATGCACATTAAACATTACCATTTCTAAAAGTTTCATCTTGTTATCAGTATTCTGTGAAGCGGGGTGGGCCAAAAACGTTTTTATCTTCATCAGTTTGTAGACGGCCCCCTATTTGCCCTCAAGACCGAATCTTCAATGTAAAATGTGATTTATTGTCTATTCTTTACATGTCTGAAGTTTAAATGCAGTCGGTTAAACCATTCCGGAGAAATTCTAAAAAATGTGAAAATCTGCAAGTGTCCGGATACTTTTGGGCATATAGTGTACATACATATATATATATAAACTTTTTAACGAAGGGTGGTTTTGGGTTCTAGGGGTCATGATCGGTGAAGATCTGCAGAAATTTTCCGGAAGTCGTGTCATGAGAACCATTGCAATAGGTAGAGTTCCTATAAGGAATCTACCTAATGATGAATGAATATGATGACGAACAATATGAGAAAGATTAGATCAATGCACAGGTTATTCAGTAACGTAGCGAAGATGGGGAACCATTGCGTGTTAGGTGTAGAATAATAGAGCGCCCACTAAAGTTATTTACACTCCCTTTAATTTCAGAACGGCTGAAACTATAGTCATATATGCGGTGCATAGTAGTAAAGTGGCTACGTGCCACACCATGCGACTACATTCAGCGCTATCTGGCTGGAAACTCCGGAATGAGTGTTTCTGTCTCGAAAACGGTACAAGACAAGGCATAGAAAATCAATTACAAAGTTGTAAAATATCATCCATGTAGTATAAAAAGAGACATTTTGAACATTAATACCAAGAAGAGAACGCTTAAAACGAACATTTGTTTATATGCCATTTCCAAAATTGTCACGTTGCAAAACATGGACGAAAGGATTTCTCCTTTCGTCCATGCTATCTTTCGGACAAAAATAATCCCAACATACTTTTTCATGTGAGAATTACTCAAAAGGAGGCGTATGCGACCTTTCCGTCAACCTTGCAGGACCTTCGATAATTTATTATGGTTGCTTGTGCCAGCGTGCCAACTGATAAGCTAAAAAATGTGCAACGTGAAATTAAAACAAGGGTCCATATCTCTATTGTAGCTGGCAAAGAGCAGTCTGAATAAGAAAATAAAAAAAAATCTTTCGATAAATAGTTGGTTTTCTTTTCTCTTTTTAAAACGTTTCGTCATGTAATAGGTAATGTTTTAAGCCTTCTGTTCTTAGCATCAATGTCTCCAAGATGTATTTTTGTATTAAAATGACTTTTACCCCCATATCGCAGTGTTTTCGTGTTAAGAACACTAACTCCGGAATTTGCCGTGAGGTGTCGCTGTAAGCGGTCTCTTCTCATGTCCATCCAACCGGTTCAGTCGCTGTTATGACAGCAGGCACGGGTTCATGGAGAGGGTTCTGTAAACGGTCTCATGGTGAAGGGCATAATCACTTTACCTACAGACACCACTTCTATGTTCTATGTCTATAGCGTCGGTTGTTCTGAAAATAATTGTGGGTGTAAATAACTTTGTAAGCACTCTGTATATACACTGGTGTCCAAACGTTAAGCACATTTCTTAAGATGCGAAAAATTTGAAGTTAATATGGATACAATAGATCGCAATCAGTTGATGAGAATCGTGGAACTTACAATCGTCGAAATTTACATTTTACAGTAAGGATTTGCATTTACAGTAAGAAAATTAAATTATCCATTAATTAATTTAAATTATCCATTTAATTTATAAGTATACGTAATTATTCAGGATGTTCAACTTTCATGAAATTCAGTATTATAATTCGAAGACTCAAGTTAAAAAAATATTCAATTTATCCAAGAACCCTCTTCGTTTAGCTTCTCTTAGATTGTAACCGAAATTCACCTCGTTGCTATACCTATATCTTTCTGAATATTAACAATATTAAACTTGAATTTTTATATAAATTGCCTTAAATATCTGCCTCTAAAGTTCTGAACAAAAAATTACGTTACATTTCGCACATGCGCAATTAAAATTATTTACTACAAATACTCATATTTCTTGTAATATTCATAGTATTTGTTCGTACTAAAGATTTTTAAATTTTTATTTTTTATTTTTAAGCAGCCGGGTAAATTCTGTATAGTATAATTGTACATTGTAAAGTTGTATTAGTTACTGTGCGGTATATTGTTTCAAAGTTCAAAATAAATGCCCTTCTTCTAAACTTCCAACATTTCCATTGAAACCTGTTATCTCCACTAATAATAAAGGAGAACATGTATTTGCGTTGGCGCTCTACATGATAGACCACTAGACCTAGTAGAGCAATGAAATTTGGCTCAAAGATAGTTTGGAGGGTGGGAATGCGCACCTCGGAGCCCTTTTTTTAAAAATTTGAATTAGGATTTTAATTAATTGAAAATTATGCTAAATTTTAGCGTTTTTCCTTAAAAACTTCCGAAAGTATTACAGCACAAAAATTATTTTTACATCATCTGAAAATTTAAAACATTACTTTTTGAAGGATGTCAATTAAGTTGTCAAACGATTTTTTCTAATTTTAATAAATTTTTTAAAATATTATTTAGCATTATTTACAGTAATATATTTCATTGTTATAATGAAATTCAAACCGTTTTCATTGTTTAAAAAATATTTAATTGCTTGTTTCTCTTCCATTGTTAATAGCTAAGATAATATAATGCTGGATTTTAACTTCTTTTATATTCGATCAATATTTTTGTGAAACCTATAAAGAAAGTCCTCAAGACACCGAACGATTATGGTTGCTATGTTTTAATTCTTTTATCTACATGTTTTAAGCCGTAACAGCATGTTTTTGGACGTAAAATATGTCACGTCGTTTTAGTGTTGAAATAAAATGCGTATTTTACATAAGGAATAAGAAAGTAAAGTCGGTTACGAAAAGAACGCGGGTTAAATGTCTATGGCAATTTGAAGTTAAAAAAATACTTTGTAATGGAATCACGAATGTCAAATTATCCCTAAGAGATTCAGTTGAAATTATTGTAAAGTTTTATTAACTTATTTTTGGCAAATTATATTTTTATCACCTCAAAAATATTAATATTGTTTTTGAGTTTTGGAAGATAATTAATTGGAAAGTCATACTTTGATAAAAGTTCAGAAAGAATTTCTTCTCAAGTGTAGTTCCTTGTCCTTGGTACTATTCGGAAAATAGAAAACAAGAACTTGAGGAAATTTTCGGATCTCCTATGGTTCGTTTACTTTTTCACATGTCAATAATGCGAGTAATAAATTTAAGCTTAATTGGTTTCTTGGTCAAAGAGGGGTCTTATCACTTGACCACTGAATAGTAGGAGAATCCCTGATTTGTTATGAGGCGTTTACATGAGATTGAGCTGGGAAATTGGTGTAGAGTAGGGGCGTTCTTTAAACGATTGGCTTTGCTTGATTACTCTTGGCGACAAATAATTAATTCAGCCCCTGTTCTAAAAAAAAAGGTTTTGGCGATTTTTTTAGGTTGCTCTGAGAGAAAAGGAAAAGGGCTAAACGGTTTTCTATCTGGTGTTCGGGAGAGATATGAAGATTTTAAGCCAAATAGATTAACATAAAACGGGAGAAAATAATAATAAAAAAGAGGTGGAGAGAGTAGGATGATGAGAGGTGAAAGTAAGAAAAAAAAAGAATAATCCTGCTCAGCTAAGACAGAATTTGTTTGGGCTCGCTGAGACCAGACGCTGATTATTTGGAAGGTAAATTTTTGGGACATATTATGTTAAGCTTGCCCTCTTCCCGGGAAATAGCAAAAAACAGTGAAAATTTCTATTTGGGTGAAATTGCCGACTTGCTACTGAAAGTCGTGTGAGCGATAGTGGATTAGATTACGATGCCTGGAGACTGCTGCCAATAGTTGCCGTGAGGAGCAGCAAAGTAATTCGCCAATTTCCGCAGAGGGAATCCCATAGACGCTCCATCAAAAACGGAAAAGCGTGTTTGATGTGACGAGACGACTGCATTGGCCGTCAAGACTCACATGATGACCGCTTGTATTCCGCTTCGCCGTCGAGTTGTGCCCGAAGTTGTGTGAAGAGACACAAGTCGTGACCACGTAAGGCAAGACTCGAGTATCCTTGCCTTGGCCCCGGAATGTTCCTGCCCCACCGCATGAACCCCCAGAATCATCGACTAAGTGACCGATTCGACTTAGGTTTCTTGTCCACACTGTAAAAAATATCCGTTTTTTTCCCGGACTTTTTCCGTATATTTGACGGTTTAAAGCTGTTTTGTTGACAAAACGGTTTTTCGCCGTTTTCCGCTCCAGCCATAAACGGTTTAAAACTGTCAGTTCAATTTCTATTTTTCGTCATACGGTATTGCTTTCCGTACGATAACTTTCCCTTTTCTTAAATGTAATTTTATTGCATTCATTTCATGTTTTTAATAGGGTTCCATCTCCGCTATTGTTTACACATGTTGCAGTAACCTGTTGTCACTCATGAAAACTAACCTTAAAACACGTGTTCTGGCAATAGTTGATTTTTACACCACTAGGTGGCGCCACTAGAGGCATAGTGACTTTAAAACTCAAATAGATTATTTTTACTTCATTTTATGAAGTCTCCGGTGGTTTAGTGGTTAGAGCGACTGCGTTTTATTTCTATAAACGCGGTTTCGATCCCCGGCCCGAAGGAGTTAGAAGCTTTGTCACCATCTTGCATCGAAATCGTCCAAGTAAGTTCAATTAAAAATTATATTAATTAAACTAATTGAAATTAATAATTAAGCCTTGATTAATTAATATTCCTAATTGATAATACACATCAGCACATTTCAACTCAACTCGAACAGAAGGAGAAAAACAACTCAGTCAATGACGTCACTTACTTCGATGACTTAATTTTTACGGAGAAAACTTGATTTCATACGGTAAAAAACCGTTTTGACTACGGATTTACTTCCTAACTTTTACGGGAAAAACTTGTTCCTGTATGTTAAAAAACCGTTGTGCCTACAGATTTACTTCGTAACTTTTACGGTTTTGCACAACCAACCCAGCTGCCAGTTTAAAACCGTAAATTTTACGGGATTTTTTTTACAGTGCAGTATCAAAGCTGAATTAATGAATTAGGTCCGCAGTTATGAAAATAGAGATGGCCAAACTTTAGATCGACTTGCCTGCTAGCGTGCCTTACTCAGCTCAGAGATGAGAATGTGTTCTTGTAGTTTTCTCTTATATATGATGCTTTATTGAAGGTGATAAATAGTATTTGCATATTACTTATTAAATTGATGCCATACAGATGATACCTTAGAATATGCCTTGTATTCAGATTGGTGTTTAAGAAAATGTGAAAGTTTGTTTTAAATGTGTAGGTAAGTAGCAAGGTACTAAGTTATTTGGATATAATGCTCTTGATTATGAGAAAAATGTAAATCAAATCATATAATCATATGATTGTCAGTGATTTCCTTAAGTGTATATGTGTCTGATATATGTGGTTAATAAATGTGTTAGTTGATAAACATGGCATATTTCCTTCATCAAGTATTTTAGAACTGTGGAGATGGAGAGACAGGTTAGATACACAAAGCAATAAACCACTCTATGATTTTGGCTTGATAATGAAAGTTGTGTATGCAATTCATTATATAAGAAGAGATAATTATTGAAATTGTCTTAATTTGTAAGGTAAGCAGCTAAAGTAAGTCTTGGAATTTTAGGAAATTAAGATAAATATCATATGATGACCTATATTCAGAAAATTAAGTCGAGGCAACGAATTGAAGAAAAACAATTAAGGTCATCGGTAAATAAATCTTCAAGATAGAGAGTGTTTGATTTCAAATGATGTGTATATCATAAGAAAAGTAAAGTAAACAGATCAAAATATCTCCATGGCAAAATTATATTCCCGGCTAACAAGCTGGTCGCTGAAGGCTGTCAGTAAAGTAATAAATAAAAGCTTGATTTGAAAGTTTTAATTCAACAAGAAAGGATTCAAAGGGATTTACGTTTGTTTGGGAAGGTTAGTGGCAATATTTGAAGAAAAATAAATGGAGATGGGGATCTGGATCTGGATCCTTAGGAATGGCAAGTTTTCAGCTAGTTTTATATATAAGTGCCCTGAATATTTTTATGATGGAAATCGGGTCGCTATTCCAGCCAGACAATGTTCCTGAGTGAACGTAGTTTAAAAAGTAATGTTAAATATGCTTCTGGAAAACCTTTCATCGCATGTTGAGTGTGCATTTCAAATTCGAATTTCAAACAATGTTTTTCTTTTGAACTTAAAAAGGAAAAAAAATCCTCTCCTCAGTGTATGTTCACCGAGAGGCAAGTTAGCAACAGTTTAGTAATATTAAAAAATAATGATATTTTTATTTTCTCCTATAAGGAGTATGCAAATTAAGAGTGTTCAATCGTATTAAAACTCGACCTCGATATTTTAAGGAATCTCTATTTTTAAGACTTCTTTTAGTAATAAATAAATAAATCAGTTTTGGAATTATGGTTATCTGGGAACACAAAAATTCAAAAACGGAAGCAGCTTACAAATGAATTGTCTTTACGCCAAAATTTTAGCATCTGTCAAATTTTGAGCGAAATACATTTAAGGACAGTCTGTCCATTAGTGTACATATTTACAAAATAAGTAAAAAATTGGCGACAATTTCGGCGACTTTGTATACAGAGTAAAGGTTCTAGAAAGTGCAAGAATTATTTCCCTTTCTCTCTTAAGAACCGTGATCTGGAGATTCTTCTGAAAAATTCTATGACGCCACGCCTTGTCGGAAAGCTATATATACATGAGGTGCTGAAAAGAGTTAATCTCTCTTTGAAAATTTATTCGCAGTGAGAGTTGGCCTGTTGTTAGACCCTGAGAGATAATGATAGAGCTGCTCCTGTCTCTTGTTAGTGATTTGCTCTCTGCCTGTGTTGTTAATTTATACAAGTGTTGTTTTATTTTGTTACCTGCGCTTCATGTTTTCGGGAATATTCGTGAAATGAAACTTTATTTTCCATTATCCAGCTTGTTGGACTTCATTCATCGTACACTCACCTGGGCGATTTTCGTACAATATATTGTGGTGTAGACCAGTTGATCTATCTCAAATCTGAACCGAATGTGTATTCATTAACGAGTTAACTGTCTGTCGGTTAGTCTGTTCATGTCTGTTAGTACATTCTTGTGCATGTGAAGCCGATATCTCAAAAATGCACCTAACTAGACAAAAGGAATTTTTGTACATGATGTACACTAAAATTACAGAAAAATGAAATTTTGCCTGTGCCCTTGCCACCAAAAGTTAGGTCTTTATCAAATTTGGTATCTATCGGGCAAAGGGAAGATCTCAAAATTGTATACTCAGTTCAGTCAGTTATTATACTACATAGCTAGATTGAAAACCCTCTATCTCATGTGAGAATACAAGAATGTCGATAAGAAATTACTCCTGCAGATTTTAATACAAGATTGAATTTGAATATTAGTTAATCATGATAAAAGTATTCTTAATAAATAGGAATCACAAATCATTTCCTTTTCATTTAGAAGGAAAGCCTTTTTTAAAAAATTCCAATTTTTTACTGAATAAGGAAGATTCTTTTGCTTAATCTCCATAATCGTTGAATATACACGTGTCTAGCATGCAGGCTCTTACTTAGCAGAAGTCACGCGGATGACAAGAGAGGGCGCGGAGAAGCAGCCCAGCCAATCCAAGGGCACCCAAGTACCCCAGTTGAAATAGTCGTTGAGTATGAAAGGATAACTTTAAAATATTATTGACATGTTATAATTGCTACCTCTTACAGTTAAATTATTTTGATCTTACATCAGTTATTCAATATTAACGAGCCTTGTCTGTTTTTGGTTTTGCACAGCAGGCCAGAAAAAACAAAATAACAATTTAAAATTAATTCCGAATTTTTTTTTCAAAAACTTAAATAACTTTTGTTGACGCAGCAACGTTGGAAAGTGACGAAAAACGCACAGACGTTGTATGAGATCTTTGTTTAACATCCATGTCCTCAAGGTGTTTCGTACAAAGATTAGACTATGCAATAACATTTATTGTCCATTTTCCCGTATCTTGTATAGTTTTCGAGGTGACCATTTAAAATCATGACTTAATCTGTAGGAAGCGTTCTCAATAGACGGAAATTTGGACCATTTTTTAAAAGATAGACACAACGTTTACGATTAGGCGAGGGCATAGGAGAACATATGCTTCAATATTTTTTTTTTTTTGAGAATTTTAAATACAGCTTGCTTAATGTCCTTAGTCTGAGCGAAAATGATGTGCTCAAAGACGATTTTTAAGCTTAGAGAATAAATGAAAGTCACAAAGGACCAAATTAGGACAAAGGGAGGATGTGGCCGAATTTTTCAGTGCCAGGAATCCAAGATATTTTGCACAGCACGAGCCGTAAGTGGCTTTCTGTTGTCAACTCTCTGGGACAGTACTATTAATCAGATATTATATTTCTATAAATGATTAAGATTCTAGCGTATTTTTGCTTTCTTCCTTTATCGCTGAATCACGATCACCAAGATGACTCGCTGAAGTTGAAACCCGTCCCTTTCCTAAACGCTGATCCTTGCATTTAGAAAATTATGATACCATTTCCATGTATGTTTACAGTCATACGAAGAAGAGTACCGTTATACAGCAGTAATTTCACAAAGGATTTCAGACGACGGTATTCGTTTAGCACTCAAAAAACAAACTGAAAGAAAACGAAAAAAATTACTAATAGCACTTCTTCCTTGGACCATTCACTCAGTCTGTTCGCCATTTAAAATGGATGCCATATGCATAGACTGAATATACAGGGTGCCCATTAAAGTCCCTTAACACCGTTTTAACTACCGAATGGCTGCAGCTATCTTCATAAGAGTGGTGTATAGGTATGGTAAAGTGACTATGCGCTACTGGATGATACCACTTACAGCGCCACCTGGTGGAAATGGTAGAGTTAGCGTTATTATCTCTGAAACGGTGTGAGATAGAGGAAAAAAGTGAATTACAAAGTCGCAGAGAATCATCGATTTAGTACAAAAAGACCCCTTATGGACATGAATGCTAAAATGATACACATAAAATGCACATTTGTTTGTCTTCAGCTCCGGAACGTATAGTTCCAACATGACGGTGCGCTTGCGCACAAAACATCATCAGTGAAGTCGTACCTGATGGAGGAATTCGGGGAACAAATAACCGGGTATGGCGGTTTCCAAAAGTGGCCTCCACCTTCACCTGATCTGACTCCAATTGACTTTTTCCAGTGGGGGTACCTCAAACAGCAGGTGTATGCGACCCCTCCGCCAACATTACAGGACTTTCAACGACGCATTACGGGTGCTTGTGCCAACGTGGTACCCGCTATGCTACACCGTGTGCAAAGTGAAGTTCAAGCAAGGGTCCAGATGTGCATTGTTGCTGACGGAAAGAAGTTTGAACATCGAAAATAAAGGTATCTAAGAATGTTTTGTCACGTGTCAGTGTAGTAAATCGCGAACAAACAAATCTGTGTTTTAAGCGTTGTATTCTAAGCAGTTTCGTCCACAAGGCGTCTTTTTGTACTAAATCCATCCTGAAATTCACTTTTTTCCTTTATCTTGTACCGTTTTAAATGTAATAACGCTAATTCCACCGTTTTCCACTTTGTGGCGCTGTAAGTGGTTTCACCCAGTACCGCATAGTAAATTTACCATACCTAGACACCACTCTTATGAAGATAGCTGCAGCCATTCGGTAGTTAAAAGAGTGGTAAGGTACTTCAATGGACACCCTGTATAATATAGGAGATTTACTCCTATGAAACACTATCGCCATATATTAGCAATGATATAAGCAATGCATTTCATGGAAAAAATAACGAACCTTACTTTCTGGTGTATCCTTGCAGATTTGACACATAAAAGTTAAAGGATCAGATAAGCTTCTTTAGACACTTTGTATACCTTGAACTTAAGCGATAGAGACCATTAAAAATATATGGAGAATGTATATCCGATTTTCCGTAGTACTTCTTTCTCTGTGAATTGGTATGACTTAAAGCTTTTCAAAAATTAGTACACAATACAAAAAGTATAGACAATTAATATTTATTTAAGTATTTTCTTACCATACATATAATTATTTAAATACATGATTATACAGCTTTTGAGCATTTCCTTAATAACAAATGATATAATATGTTACTATGAATCTAAATAAAAGCAAACAAATATACAAAGAAAAATCTTTTCTTTGCATTTACACATATAATTAGACCAGATTATGTTTCTTTCAGAAGCATCTATAATTAACAGCTGCTACAAACCATTCATTTCCGACATAGTATTCTAAGAAAGGGTACTTTTCCTTTGTGGCCAATCCTAGTGAATCAAAGTAGTTGACAAAACCATCGGCTAAAACTTGGAATTTCGAAGTAGGATCTGAATTCAAGCTGACTCTGGCACAGTCGACCATCGCCCGGGCGTATGCCAAAGCAAGATCCTCGGCATTGTGCATTCGCAGAAAGCCATCCGTGAAGAGGAAATTTGCAGCCGAATTAGCGTAAAATCTTGCCACAATCGGTAAAGTTAAGACATCGAAGTTCAGTTCGACGCCTCTAAATGCAAACTCCACCACTTCATCTACATTCTCGACGCACAGACTTAGTAAATAATTTCTGGCGTATCTGTAAATTGATTTTCTTAGGTATAGTTGCAGACACAGAGAATAAAACTGTTTCATTTATGAAGGTAAGAAAGCAATACTAACGAAGTTACAATTAATTTCATTATATATATAATAACTAATTTATATAAAAATGTTATAACATATTTTCACAAAGAAAAACAACAAACACATCACATCAATCATCCAATGCAGAAACTTCACATATTTACTAAACTATATTTAAATTACTCCAATAATTAAAAATACTAAAGAAATGCAAAAAGGACCTATGGAATTTTTTTTGAACAAATCATAATAACTCTGTTACTATTAAGACTAAAATTATAATTAAAAAAGACAATCCATAACATTGAGTTTTCAACTATTTTAGTTTTCAGCCCGACTTTGGACGAGCTTGTCATTTTAAATCTTGATTTTATTTGTGCAGAACCATCAATGAAATCAATTGTTGAAAAAAACAGAAAGGTAAATTACCCTAAATAGAAAGAAGAAAGAAAGAATTAAACTTAAAAATAAATTATTTCAACACTATGAGAAAAATATATAGTATGTATCTAAAACAGTATTAAAATATTGCGCCTTATTCAATACTGCACTTAAACAATTTATTCAACATATGAGAGAAAATTCTTTTGCTTTTCAACAAGGAATTGATAAATAAATGTGTGAAATTTTCATTTTACTACTTATACAAAACCACAGCTATCTAAAGCTAAAAAAGCTACTATACTATGTCCGCATAAAATACAAAAATATTTTGATTTTTTTAAAATTTAAGCCTTTTATCATATTTAAAATGCCATATATAAGTTAAAAATCAAGAGATTAATTAATGAATGTAAATTTTTGAAAACCACAATATAATTTTTCAATAATAATAATGGTATTAAAACGATTTAGAAAATTAGGCTATTAATGAAAACAGCGGCGCCATCTATGTTAAGGACAATGAAAGATTTTAAAAGTATAGAAAATATTTATATAAAATGTAAACAACAATCCTAGTAATAAAATAAAAACAAAAATCTTAGAAATACATTTTATAATGATAGAAATATATTGACTAATATGTAAGAAATTGCTTAAATATGTACCTTAAGAAAAAATTATTCTAAGTGTCTTAAATAACTCCTTTTTATATATGCATCTAAACTAGTTTTTGGAAAACATTGCACTATTAAAAAATTGTGTAATATTTTTAATTCTATTGCTGTTGCCTTTCACCATTAATTATTAAATTTCTAAAAATAGATCTACTAAGATTACAAACCAAAAAATAATTCTATTTATCTTAAAATTAAGTGCATTTCTTTTAACGTAAATATCAGTCTTAATTTTTCCTTTTAAAATTTTATTTCATTTTATTTCCAAGTCGAGGAATTCTGCATATATATATATATATATATACAAGCTAATAAATGTGTATATATGTATGTCCGTTTTTATTGTCATTATAAATGATGCTCAGGCCGTTTGAGGTATCGGGACCAAACCATTCGGGGAAAAAGTGAGGAACCATCACTGTGCCAAATTAGGAGCAGTGACGGATTTGTCCAAGTTTAAGATAGCGCCGTAAGCATAATTTTAAAATTTGAATTGTGTTTTTTATTTATTTAATGTTAAGATGTAAATTCCGTCGTTTTCTGCGCATTTGCGCATATTTTCCGCCTATGTCCCGACCAGAAAACTTAAATATTTGTATAATTCTAAAGCACAGAAAATCCCACTTCTAGTAAGTGCAATTTGAATCTGCTGTGAATTTTTCCTGATTTTTAAAAGGTTTTTTAAAGTTTGCCGAAGCATCTCCTTCCTTTTTGACCCTGCGAAACTTTATCAACAGTGCAACAGTAAGATGGCTATAAAACATGCTCGCTAAGGAATTTGAACTCTATGTAACGCCGTTTATTAGAAATCATAATTGAGAGTAACTGAATTATTATTGCATAAGTAAAATTGTATCACGATTTTTTTTTCGTGGTTCGTAGGTATTGTAGCTTTTTTCACAACACTCAGCTTTTACATATAATTCTGAGGTAATTTGGTTTTGTTGTCAAAATTGATCGTAACTGAATTCTAACTGTATATGAGTTATTTGCTTTAATTTCTCAAGTAGTATACAGGGTGTCCACACTCATCGTGAACAATAGCTAATTTCTAAACCGATAGAGATAGACATTGGAAAAATGGAAAAATGCTTCAAATGAAGGGGAAAATTTTAATATAAGTTTTTTGAGTCACTAAATATATTTCTGAAACAAATACGAATTCTAATTTTTTATACGGTTTCCCGGTCCTATCAGTCATATTTAGTAAAATATTTTTGACATTCTAACATTTTAAACAAAAAAAGTTCTACCATTCTGCGGCTAAAACTGAACGAGTTCTGGATCTTCGAATTTCATGATTTTTAACCAATCAGCGCCCTCGTCGAGCAAGTAATGTCCATTGATTGGTGGATCGTCTTCGAGACGGCTATTGAAATGGTGTAAAGTGGTCTAAGCCAGCGATATTCAAAGCTCCGTAACTCGGTCAGTTTTAGTCGCAGAAGAGTGGGACTTTTTTTCTCTAAAATGTTAGAATGTCAAGGATATTTTACTAAATATAACTGATAGGACCGGGGACTGTATAAAAAGTTAGAATTCGTTACTTTTTCAGGAATAAATTTGTTCACTCAAAACACATATAATATAATTTTTGCCTTCATTTAAAGCATTTTTTCAATTGGAACTATATGTCTATCTCTAACGATTTAGATATTAGCTATTGTTCACGATAAGTGTGGAAACCCTGTATATAATAGTTAGTAAATTTTGGTGACACTCTGCGAGATCATTCGTGTCGAGCGGGACGAAATTTTATTTTCACAATGATTATAGTCTCACGAGACGACACATAAAGTTTCCGCGTTTTAATTTATTAATTTCTGCATTACTTTATCTGTATTTTGCGGCTTCCTTTTACAATGTTTTATGACGTAAAGTATGTTTTTGGCAACCTTTTATTCTTGTTTTTCAGTTCTTGTTTTTAATGGGATCAAATAAACTAATCTAATTTTGTTATTGATCTTCTGTCATATCTTCCTGCGCTTCCACACTTAAGAGAAAATGGAATTTTGAGTCATACCTCCAAAGAAATGTGCTTCCTTAGGTAAATCTTTAGTTGCGGAAAAAATGCAAATCAAAACATTCGAACAAGAAGAACAAGACTTAAGGAATAAGACAGATGATGTAAGCAAGGCAGATTAAAAACAGCGAGAAACAGCCAAAGAGAGACTAGTCAGGTTGGAAACAAATGCTAAAATGAATGCAGGACAAAGGCCGCAGCCATAAAGAGAATACTGAAAGGGAAGCTGATCGAAGACAGCGTGAAACTGAAGAGCAATATAATATACGAGTTCAGGCTGAAGGAAGAAGACCGGTTGAGAGGAAATTGTGTGCCTTGAATATTACGCAATGGAGTACTGAGTGCTTAAAACTATAAATCCAATTCCGATTATGAGTCTGAAAGAATTGTGTGTGTAGGAGTGGAGAATTTGTTCACATTGCGGTGAAAAAAAGTGACCCAGAGAGTCACTGGTATATGTTGCATGAGTGGAAAAGTGTAATTACCTCTCTTTCTAAAATCACCCGAACCTTTGAAAAGTCTCCTCACAGACACGATTTGAAAAGTTTAATTCAACAAAAAGCCATTCAAAGGAGATTTATGCGTGTTGGGGAAAGTTAGTGAAAACATTTGCAGAGAAATAAATGGGGGAGAATATGAAAAAAAATTGGATCCTGAACAGAGCTGGGTTATCAGCAAGTCTTTGACAATTATTAAAAAAATACATGATGCATAAAATTAAGACGTTGAATTTCGGTGCAATAGCTCGAGGAGAAAACTCAGTTGATGCTGCTGCGTCTTTGTTGCCTAATTAAGATGAGTTGTATCGCTGTACCTAAGAATTTATCATCAGAAGATGCAAAGCCACCGAATACAAAAAGCTCACTTACGAAGTTAAAAGTTTTTAAAATGCTTTGTAAGAATTATTTCAAAGGCATCGCTACTAATATAGTGAATGTGTGCCTGTCTGTCTCTTGATGCTCCGTGGGGTCAGACGATTGGTCTTTCGGGCATTTTTTGAAATTATGGTTAGATAATATTAATCGGAATTTTGGAGGTTTTCCGCGATAACTTTCGAAAATATTGCAACAAACATAGCCTATAAACAAAAATGATTTTTAAACCATTTTAAAACTCAAAACAATACCTTCTGAATGATACTAATTTAATTTTCTAAAATTCTCCAAACCCAATTTTACTAAATTTTTAAAGTATTTTATCATATCAAAAGAAACGATACTTTTGATTACTGTAAAGATGTTCCTTCGACATTCATTATTTCACCAAATCGTTTAATCATGTTGTTTCCCATTCTTAAAGCTATGGTTAACAAAGTTAGCCTTCTTTGTTACTTTAAGTACATTGACTAACTCTAAATCAGGTTTTGAATTCCCTGCTATTGGATATTATACACTTTTTGAAATGTATTTTGCAGTTCAAGGTCATTGAATGAAGATATTTCTTTTCAACTCAATTGAAATATGTTTTTGCACCAGCTTCAAACTGATGCTTTTTATACTGTTATAGACGATGCTTAATTTATTTGACTTTTTAACAACAGATTTTTAGTTTATTTTTAATTTCGCAATCATTACAATTTGATTTTTCCCCATTCAATATGGTTATTAACAGAAAGACCGCTCCACTCAATTTGGAGCGCACCTCTCCAAAACCCGTCACCAATGCGAAAATCCTATGAGAATTGGAGCAGTGAGGTCGAAACGTTTGGATTTTCGTTCGTTATCCATTTGGAACGTTGGGAAATAAAACTGAAATGCGGCCGTGGGGAGGAGGATCGATGCTTGCTCATAAAAGCGAAAACCACAAAATGTAGACCTGCGGGGGAGGGTGAATCGGAGCGGGCAGGGGTTTCCGTTTTGAAAATGGAAGGAGTAAGCGTAGTAGCCCTAGGGGATCGGAGTGACCGCTTGCATGGAGCCTCCGTGAATGACCCACCTAAATGGGTGGCCTGAAAATTGGAAAGGTGCGCAGTGCTACCACGCCATTCGGCTTGGAATGGTCTCACTGTGAATATCCAGCTTTAGACATCTTAAAATGGAAATTACAGAGAATGCATTTACTATTTGCAACGTGTTTGGAAAATTCTGAAATATCATAGAACCTGACCTCACGCTGAAAATAATCAAAACTTTGGTTAGCTTTTTTAAAAGAGCAATATGTCGACAATAATCAAATAAACTTAACAAAAAAATTATTTATGAATAATCGACCGCGAAAGTTACGTTTATCAACTTATCATTATGAAAGCTTCCTTTTATAATTCAGCTGCTCAGAAGGGGTAAGGAAACAGAGGAAATTTAACAGATGCATATAACATGATACTTTTGATTCTGTGATAATTCGTCAATTGTTTAGTTTTTGCGAAATAATCCTATTTGTCTAAACGTTAAGGGCAAATTTTCAGATATTAGGTGTTAAAGATTCTTCATTGTATTTATTGAATTAAAGCTTGTACGTTTTCTTAAATAAATATTACCTATATTTTTTGATTGCTACCTAAATGAAACTTGATTTCAAGTGAAACTACAAAATTCAATACCAAGGCATTATAATTAGAGTTCTTTATCACTCAGATATATCATGCAGATTTTATGCTATTAATTAATAATAAATTATCTTACATTGTAAGAAAGTCGGCATACTGCTTGGCAGTCGTCTGGCTGAGGTCGAAAACCTCAAGCAAGATATCCGTCGAGTAGATAGCTTCAAGCAAGGTGTTGGTGTAGAGAGTCACGCTGGGCACACTGGCGAAGATGGATCCACTTGTTGGAATGTATTGAGGTATCACTACATACTGGGGAACGTATTCTGGTGTATGATTGCATTTCGAACCAGGCTTTGGGATGATACCAAGATTATGCTTGGTACCAGGATGAAGTTTCTTAGCAGGGCCGTTGATTCTGAAATCTAGAAACAACATCAAGACTTAATTTAGGATCGAAATTATCCACACCTTCACATCAGAACTACGGATTATCTTCTCTGGACTTGATGTGTTTTGTATGGATTCTCTTTGGAGTAAGGTTTGCTTTTCCCTCCTCTTATATCCAACTCAAACCAGTGGCGACGAGTAAGGAGGGCGAGGGGGAGCAGTCGCCCCTACTGTTTCCTTAAAAAATTAAATTTTTATTCCCATTTACTGTCTAAAACTAGGAATCTTAAAAAAGAAGCAGTAATTAAATTTTAAAATTTTGTTACTGCCGGGTAGGTCAGGTAGATGTCAGTAAATTTTTTGCTCCCCTCACTTTTTTCACCCAATCGCTGCCACTGACTCAAACCAATCGGAAAGCGAATAGTGAATTCAGGAGGAGGCTGGGACATGTTGTGGTATTGATATTTCAAAACTGAAGAACTAGAAACCATGAATTAGACAAACTAGTGCCTGCAGATGACAGTAATAATTACTTAATAATTTTAACACACAATTTGGTATATAAACTATGCATTTAATCCTTTGCTTATAGCTGCGGACTAGAATGAGGTTCTAATCTCCCTATATACAGGGTTTGTACACTTATCGTGGTCCAATAGCTAATTTCTAAATTGTTAGAGAGAGGCATATAGTTCCAATTGGAAAAAATGCTTTAAATGAAGGGAAAATTCATAATATATGTTTTTCAGGGAATAAATATATTCCTGAAAAAGTTACCAAATCTAACTTTTTATACGGTCCCTCGGTCCTATCGGTCATATTTAGTAAAATATTTTTGGCACTCTAATATTTTAAACAAAAATGGTCCCACTCTTTTGCGACTAAAATTGACCGAGTTATGGAAATATGAATATCGCTTACTTAAACCACTTTACGCCATTTCAATAGCCGTCCTGAATACGATACACCAATCAATGCGCAGCACTTGGTCGACGAGGTCGCTGAATGGTTAAAAATCATGAAATTCGAAGCTCCAGAACTCGCTCAGTTTTAGCCGCAGAAGAGTTGGCCTTTTTTTGTTTAAAGTGTTAGAACGTCAAATATATTTTACTAAATACGACTGATAGTACCGGAGGACCGTATATAAAATTAAAATTCGCATTCTTTTCAGAAATATATTTTTTGACTCTAAAAACATATATTATAGTTCTTACCTTCATTTAAAGCATTTTTTCAATTCAAACTATATGTCTATATCTAACCTTTTCGAAATTAGATATTGGATCACGATAAGTGTGGACACCCTGTATATTTCATTTAGAAGTTTGTCATGAAAAGGGCAGTTTTTGAGGACAATTTGTTTGGACAATAACTCTTATTAATGATTAAACGCCATCGTAAGAATAATACAACTCATTTCCCTCAAATTAATGAAAAGTAAAATAACAATAAATAGATAATTCTTCTATTTAATTTTGATTAATTGCGTGCGATCTATTAAAATATCATATTGATTGCTAAAAATATTGTTTTTTTCTGTTCTTGCTATTTTGCAATGCTGTTTGTGGGACTAAAGGAGTGTGAGTTATTTTTGAGAGCGCTTTCGTTTAAAATTATTTCATACGCCTCATTTTCGCCATAATTTTCGATTTTTACTGCTCATATATTTAATAGAATTGAAGTTATGATATAATTTGGTTTTCATGGTTCTCTCAACAAAGTAATTTTAAACTTCAAATTGTGATAGACATTTAAGCCGTGTTTTTTTAGAAGCTTTGCACATGTTATGTTTATTATCAGCATGAAGGTCTTTAAAGGAGTTAAGAGACTGTCCGTGCCATGTAACACCTGATTTTAAGTAGTCTGCGCCAATTTCACTTACTTATTCCTCGTGCAAAATTTGTACTTGATTTCAACATAAAAATGGCGCCACTCATATACTGATAAAAAGAATTAAATCATAGCAACCATAATCATTCAGCTTAATGGATACATTTCCTGATATAATTACTATCTTATAGGACTTTCTTTACAGATTTCCGGTAAAACTGGTGAAATATAAAAAAGATAAGAAAATACATTAGGTTATTGCCTTTGCATTCAACAATTAAAGAGAAACACGCGAATAAATATACGTATTAACAATGAAAAGTTTTGAATTTCATTGCATCAATGAAAAATATTGTTGTAAATTATGCCTAAAAATATTTTTAAAAATTTATTAAAACTAGCCGCTTTCGCCGCTCTGCTCGGCACTGCCCTTGCCACGTCGCTGCTTCGAGAATCTCAGCCATTACTTTTTTCAGTTTTAAATACTGCATGAAGATCAGTGGAACGGACCATAAATCCGTAGTAGATTTCATATTCTTTGTAGACAACAGATTTCTTTAAAATTGTAAAATCTTTCAATATACCTCATACAGTTATAATGTTTTGTATAACTTTTTCATTAATTTCGGCATGAAAATCTTCAGATCCATAAGTACAGAATTATATCGCCCTAAATATACAGTTTCCATCTATATATTTAAAATAATGATGTAGAAACCTTTAGACAGTTCGCCAGCCACAACCACTCGACGGATGTCGATAATTTTTGTTTCATATGGAAGCTTATGACGTCTAAATATGTCATCAATGGTCATCTGCCCTCCATCACCCCTCATTTTCGAACAAAATCGAAAAAAATATTTCTCCACCATTCATTCTCTGTATGTTTTTTCGATTTCGTTCAAAAATGGGGGGTGGAAGAGGGCAGGCGACTCTTGATGACATATCTAGACGTCATAAGCTTTCATATGAAATAAAAATTGTCGAAATCTGTCGGTTGGTTGTGGCTGGCGAACTGTCTAAAAGTTTTTACCACATTATTTTAAATATATAGATTAAACAGTTTTTCTCTGTAAAGTCTTTCGTGATTTTGCCCTATGCAGAATGTATGGTGGAGAAATATTTTTTCGATTTCGTTCGAAAATGGGTGGGTGGGCGATGGAGGGCCGATGACAATTGATGACATATCTAGACGTCATAAGCTGTCATATGAAACAAAAAGTAGCGAAATCCGTCGAGTGGTTGCGGCTGGCGAACTGTCTGAAGGTTTTACCATATTTTTTAAATATATAGATTAGAGAAAAAATATTACGGCAACTTAATTAATATCATTGAAAAGATATTTTTTTTGCATTTTTCGATGGTACAAAAATTATTTTTTGCTGTAATATTTTCGGAAGTTATCAAGTTAACACGCCAAAATTTTGCTTAATTTTTATTTAATTAAAATTCTAATTAAAATTAAGAAAACGGTTCCGAGGGTGCACACTCCCACCTTCCAAAGCAAGTTTGTGCCAAATTTCGCAGTTCTAGGTTCCAGCGTCTGCCCTGTAGAGCGCCAACACACAGACACACACATGCTCCTTTGTTATTTGTAGATATATCTACAATTCCCGTAATAAAACCTATAATGAAATTTTGTTTGCCTAGATTTTACAATTTAAAGTTTTCGTGTTCATATGCGTGCGGACTTTCCTTTGATTGATATTTACAATTTCTGGGTAAGGATCATATACCAAATTTCAATCTTCTAGCTCTTTTTTTGTTTGAGCTATCATGTTCATAGACAGATTGATGGACAGATATAATTCAAAAAATAAGTTTTTCGGACTCCAGGAGGCTTCAAACGTGAAGAAAATTAATCAAAATCTCTAGTTTTTGAAGATTAAACTTTCTCTTTTTATATTTCGCATACGAGAAAGTAAATAAAAATAATCAGAAAAATTCAGATGAAAAAAGTAAAATCCGAATTAAATTTGCACACAAATGATTTTGAAAGATTCATTCTTCATAACAAAGTGCTATTAATTCAAATTCATCCACTTACCCACATTCTTCTGGAAATCTCCTTTTGTTTGGGGCAGAAAGGAGCTTGAAGAAATCTGAAGGATTAAGAAAATGGCCGCAAAGAAATGAAAAGAGAACATAGTGCTTTAATGCATGTGTGCGAAATGATGTTGGGAGCTAAATTCAGTAAAGGGCTTATCAACTTCCTCTTTAATGGGAGCTTCCGCGATAATTTAGGAGCTAAATAAAAATTCTGTACGATATTTGCAGTTTTACATCTGCGTTTGGTTAGTTAAAAGATTGTGTCTTGTTGAATTGAAGTAATTAAATCAAAATGTATATCATAAAGTCGAATTTGCGTGATCCATGTGAACTAGCGAAGTCAGAATTTTGTTAAACTAACTTTCATTTACAGCGAATTTCCGGGTATTGTGCATTTTACAATTTAATATTCTGCAATTAAAGTTTACGAGTTAACATTTTGAAATATTTTTAGAAGTGCCAAGTTTGAGGCAAGTCTGCATGTGAGAACTGCATTTAGATTATTCTAATAAAACTCTTTCTCTGATATTGTAGAATAATTTGAAGAAACATAGATTTTTTTAGTCAATCTCTTTAAAGAGCTGTTAATAAAGAAGTGCATTATAAAAAGTAACATCTGAAATTGGCAGTGCGACTAGAGGCTTAAGGTTTAGTATAATACTGAGTTGAATAGTCCTCAGCATGATCACATATATTTATAATCATATGATAAAATGCGTGAGCATAAAAGAACTTTGTTTATTTAAAGCATTCTGCAGCTTTTGTTAATATTCGGATCGATATTGAAAAAGATACGAAATTGCACACATATTATTCAATGCATGTACTCAACAATTATTTATTGAAAACATGAGCACAAAAATCGTCCTGAAGAAGGTAATTTTCGCAAAAAAAAAATTAATAAAATTTTTAAAACCTTAAATTTTAATTGATTGACTGAAGCGAGATCTCTGTTTCAACTCGACAATTCAGCATTTCGTCTGTCTGGAAAGTTGTTTGTTACGCAGTCAGAACCAAATGCTTTATTTGCCTTTTGTCGAATCTGTCATAAAGGTTCCTTGATATCATAAGAACGTCTTATATTTAATAATCTATATATTTTTTTATTCAGTTTCAAGATAGCGGCCGTTTTAATGATTTTGCGACTCAAATGCGAGTTAGGAATCAATAAACATTTGCATCATTTTGATTTAAACGAGACATATTGCTGTGAGTTTGTTGAAACTGATAAAAACAGCCATTTAGTTTATGCTGATAAAAGCAGACATTTAATTTTAATTTTGTTTATACTGATGAATGTTAAGATTTCTGTAAATAATTCTCTTAAAAGAAAGAATGATAATATCGTAGTACCGCATTGTGAGTTGCTTTTTCCTATTTAGTTCCATGTACTTTTGTTTTTTCTCATGCTATAAAATTTTCAAAACTACCTCCATAATCTCGAGCGTAAAATTTTCTATACTTTGTTCTCTTCCATATTTTATGTAAATTTATTAATAAGTTCACGAGTTTGTTTTGTAAATACAGGTACTAAAATTTGTACATAATGCAGGTGTGCAAGATTGTACAGCGATTGCTTTAAGATGGTAAACATAGCTTTGCAAGGAAGTGCATATTTCGGGGCAAAGAAGTTACCTCTTCGAGAGACAAATCGTGCTGGTTGGTATCCCCGGAAACTATATTGTCTTCAAAATCAATGACAATATTGGACAAAGCTTTAAAGAATGCAATGAAGAATAGACCTTAATTTCTTTTCTGGAAGCGAGGTCTACTGACGTGGGGCGCTGTTACTGCAAGCTGTGAAACGGAAAAAAATGGATCTTGAAATATTGATCCTGGCAGGGATGAAAGCTAATCGATAATCGCATAAATGTCGTTATTGCCATATATTATCTGTTGAACAGTTGAAAAGAGAAACTTTAAGATTTTAGTTGTGCCCGATGCGCATCAGGACTGTGAAATTTATCTTTCACTTGCAGTTAGAATGATCATGAGAGCTTAAAGGATTTAGTGTGTCGGTGGAACAATTGTAACTGTAGGAGTTAAGAGGAACATCGCCCCGCCCTGCCGTAGCATCGGGGTAACACCTGAAAGTTTGCCCGCCTAGGCAGAATAGTCAGGGACTGAGGTTCCTGCATTATAGTCCCCCCATTACGAGCAGGTCATGCAACAACCTCCCATTTTACCGGGGTACGACCTGTCTTCAGAGATGGGCCCAAAGAGCCACACCACCATTATTGTACCATTGGGTTGGCGAGAGTCAACTTACTTGTACGGCAGCTTCTCATCCCTGAACTCGCGTAGTATGTTACTACAGGTACGATATATCGAGGATGATCATCTATAGTCAGAGGATGAGCACAGTGTCTTAGACTTTAAAACTGCAAATTTATAACGGGCACATGTTACGCAGATATAAATGTGAAAGTCCTAATACTGTTTTTTTAAAATAAAATAAATATGTTTTCATCACTGTGTTATCTTTTTCAATTCGTACTATTAGTTCACACTCTCCCTATATATATATATAAGATAGATAAGGTATATATATATATATATCTATATATATCTTGTTCAAATTTTGCAATCGATTTTAAACTAACTTCCCGATGAGCTGGAGACTTGAAACTTTAAACATAGCTCCGAACTAGATGGCAATGCGATATTAATTCGCTTTCTTGTCTGTCATTTCATATTCTGTATGACGCATGCGCAGTACGTTTTTCATTATATCTCGAAAACTATTAACATTACAGACTTGGTTCTTGGGTATATGGATGGCCCATGGGATCATCGAAGCACCTCCATATTTCAGCCATATCTTTGCGCATGCGCAATACATTTTTCATTATATCTGGAATTAACTTAAATTTTTTTTATATTACGTGTTCTGTGCGTATAACTATAAAAGCGACCTCTATGGGTCAATTTAGGAAATATATTTTCTTTTATTTTTATTGCGGAATCGCTGTGCCAATATATATTCAGAGTGCCCACTTTAACACTACACAACACCGCCGTCTCTAGAACTCATATGGCTCCTAACCGGTTTGATATAGATGCAGGCGGACTTTATAGACTTGCAAAACAAATTACAGCATACAGAAGAATGGCAAATGAAGAAATTAGAAAGCTAGTGTTTACACATAGAACTAACAACAAAATAAAGGAAAATATGCAATGTCTTGATTATCACGGTGTGAATGAAAGAAAAATGATGAATGAAGATGATGACGAACAACATGAAAAAGCTTACGTCAATGCACAGGTTATTCAGTAATGTAGCAAAGATGGGGAACCATTGCGTGTTAAGTGTGGAATAACAGAGTGCCCACTAAAATTACTTACACTCCCTTTAATTTCAGAACGGCTGAAAATATAGTCATATATGTGGTGCATAGTAGTAAAGTGGCTATGTGCCACACCATGCGACTACATTCAGCGCTATCTGGCTGGAAACTCCGGAATGAGTGTTTCTGACTCGAAAACGGTACAAGACTAGGTAGAGAAAATCAATTACAAAGTGTTAGAACATCATCGATGTAGTATAAAAAGAGACCTCTTCAACATTAATACCAAGAACAAAATACTAAAAATCAACATTTGTTTGCTTGCCATTTCCAAAATTGTGACGTTACAAAACACGGACGAAAGGAGAAAATGCTATCTTTCGGACAAAAATAAATCCCAATATACTTTTTCCTGTGAGAATTACTCAAAAGGAGGCGCATGCGACCTTCTCGTCAACCTTGCAGGACCTTCGATAATGTATTATGGTTGCTTGTGCTTGATAAGATAAGCTAAAAATGATTGAAAAGCTAAAATGTGTGCCACGGGAAATTAAAACAAGGCCCATATCTCTATTGTAGCTGGCAAAGAGCAGTTTGAAACCCAAAATATCGGTCAAAGGGAAGATATCAAAATTGTATACACAGTTCAGTCAGTTATTATACTACATAGCTAGATTAAAAACCCGTTATCTAATGTAAGTATACAAGAATGTCCAGTAGAAAATACTCCTGCAGATTTTAATACAAGATTGAATTTGGATCATGATAAAAGAATTCTTAATAAAGAGGAATCACAAATCATTTCCTTTTCATTCAGAAGGAAAGCCTTTTTAAAACAATGTCCCATTTTTTACTGAAGAAGGAAGATTCTTTTGCTTAATCTCAATATTCGTTGAGTATACACGTGTCTAGCATGCAGACTCCGACTTAGCAGAAGTCATGCGGATGACAAGAGAGGGCGCTGAGAAGCAGCCGAGCCAATACAAGGGCACCCAAATGCCCCAGTTGAAATAGTCGTTGAGTGTGAAAGGTTAACTTTAAAATATTATTGACATGTTATAATTGCTATCTCTTATAGTAAAATTATTTTGATCTCACACCAGTTATTCAGTCGTAATGAGCCTTGTCTGTTTTTGGTTTTGCTCAGGAGGTCAGAAAAAAAAATAACAACGAAGAATTAATTCCGAATTATTTGCAAAAATTTAAATAACTTTTGTTGACGCAGCAACGTTGGAAAGTGAGAAAAAACGCACAGACGTTGAATGAGATCTATGTCTAACGTCCATGTGCTCAAGGTGTTTCGTACTAAAATTAGACTAAGCGATAACTTTTATTGGCCATTTTCCCGTATCTTGTATAGTTTTCGAGGTGACTATTTAAAATCATGACTTAATCTGTAGGAAGCGCTCTCAATAGACGGAAATTTGGACCATTTTTTAAAAGATAGACACAACGTTTACGATTAGGCGAGGGCATAGGAGAATATAAGGTTCAATATTTTTTATTTTGAGAACTTTAAATATAGAATGAAGATAAATATAGAAGTGTGGCACATATGCAGGTGCATATATACCTTATTTTTCTGCATAATGACCTCGTTTGTTGATGCATTTATCTTACCGGTAGATATCTGAATTTAAGTCTTGGTGATAGAAAGATCCGTCATCACGATGACGGAGCCCAGTGTTGATGGCTTGCTTAATGTCCTTAGTCTGAGAGAAAATGTTGTGCTCAAAGATGCTTTTTAAGCTTGGAGAATAAATGAAAGTCACAAAGGACCAAATTAGGACAAATGGAGGATGTGGCAGAATTTCCCAGTGCCAGGAATCCAAAATATTTTGCGCGGTACGAGCCGTATGTTTAATTCTGTTGTCAACTCTCTGGGACAGTACTATTAATAAGATATTATATTTCTATAAATGATGAAGAGTCTATCGTATTTTTACTTTCTCTCTTTTATCGCTGAATCACGGTCATCAGCCTGACTCGCTGAAGTTGAAGCTCGTCCCTTTTCTAAACGCTGATCCTTGCATTTAGAAAATTATGATACTATTTCCATATATGTTTACAGTCATACGAAGAAGAGTACCGTTATACAGCAGAAATTTCACAATGGATTTTAGACGACGGTATTCGTTTAGCACACGAAAAACAAACAATGAAAAACGAAAAAAATTACTGATCGCACTTCTTCCTTGGACTATTCACTCAGTCTTTTCGTCGTTTAAAATGGATGCCACATGCGTTGACAGAATATACAGGGTGCCCACTAAAGTACCTTACCACCCTTTTAAGTGGACATACGACTGTTTAACCTCGGAAAAATAAAAATAATTCGATACATTATATCTCTGAAACAATGCAATTTGCAAACTCACTTCTAGAAATTTTTCTGTTCTTTCTCTTATCGTACACAGAGTTTCAAACTTTTATATTGGTATGTATTTATTTGAGAGAGTAAAATATATTGGTATAAATTTTGGAGAAAAAATGCGATAGTCACCTTGCGCGCATGATTACGGACAGAATATTTGGTTAAACACAATATTTTGGGCATATAATTCATTCAAACAGTCTGTTTAAGAAACTAAACCGCAATTTGTTAACATTTAATTTTAATTTCTAATTTATATACCAATTTAAAATAAAATGATGAAAATAATTCCAATTTCAACTTTTCGTACCCCCAAAAAATCTTCTTTGCAGACAATATGTACAAAAATTATGATTGAATTTGAAGAACATAGCACAATACATATTCAGTAAAAAATTTATGTAAAAATATTCAATAGTTCTTGAGATATTGTGCGCGCAATATAAGAAAACGCATTTTCAGATATAGGGCTTTAAGGATATAGCCATTTTCAATGTTTACGTGGAACAACTGATACATTTTCCTGCATATTTCATAATTATGGGAATTCTTTAACGCTGATTGTTTTAAATTGTTGAAAAAAATGGAAAATAATATATTTCTTTTTCATAAAATCGAAAAAATTCGAGGTTTAACAGTCGCATGTCCCCTTAACTACCGAATGGCTGCAGCTATCTTCATAAGAGTGGTGTACAGGTATGGTAAAGTGACTATGCGCTACTGAATGATACCACTTACAACGCCATCTGGTGGAAAACGGTGGAGTTAGGGTTATTATCTCTAAAACGGTGTGAGATAGAGGAAAAAAGAGAATTACAAAGTCGCAGAGAATCATCGATTTAGTACAAAAAGACACCTTATGGACATGAATGCTAGCATGATAACACATAAAATGCACATTTGTTGTCTTCAGCTCTGGAACGTATACTTCCAACATGACGGTGCGCTTGCGCACAAAACATCATCAGTGAAGTCGTACCTGATGGAAGAATTCGGGGAACAAATAATCGGGTATGGCGGTTTCCAAAAGTGGCCTCCACGTTCACCTGATCTGACTCCAATGGACTTTTTCCTGTGGGGGTACCTCAAACAGCAGGTGTATTCGACACCTCCGCCAACATTGCAGGAATTTCAATGACGCATTACGGATGCTTATGTCAACGTGGCACCCGCTTTGCTACACCGTGTGCAAAGTGAACTTCAAGCAAGGGTCCAGATGTGCATTGTAGCTTACGGAGAGACTTGAACATCGAAAATAAAGGTATCTAAGAACGTTTTGTCACGTGCCAGTGTAGGAAATCGCGAACAAACAAATCTGTGTTTTAAGCGTTGTATTCCAAGCAGTTACGTCCACAAGGCGTCTTTTTGTACTAAATCCATCCTGAAATTCACTTTTTTCCTTTATCTTGTACCGTTTTAAATGTAATAACGCTAACTCCACCGTTTTCCACTTTGTGGCGCTGTAAGTGGTTTCATCCAGTACCGCATAGTCGCTTTACCATACCTAGACACCACTCTTATGAAGATAGCTGCAGCCATTCGGTAGTTAAAAGAGTGGTAAGGTACTTCAATGGACACCCTTTATAATATAGGAGATTTACTCCTATGAAATACTATCGCCATCTATGCAATGATATAAGCAATGCCCTTCATGGAAAAAAATAGGAAACCTTACTTTCTGATGTATGCACACTTGGTACATAAAAGTTAAAGGTTCACATTAGCTTCTGTAGACACTTTGTATATCTTGAACTTAAGCGAGAGAGACCAGTAAAAATATATAGAGAATGTGTATACCATTTCCCGTAAGTCAGTTACTTCTTCCTCTGTAAATTGGTATGTCTTAAAGCTTTTTAAAAATTAGTACACAATACAAAAAGTATAAACAATTCATATTTATTTAAGTATTTTCTTGATATACATATAATTATTAAAACACATGATTATATATTTTTTGAACATTTCCTGAATGACAAATGAAATAATATGTTACTATGATTTTAAATAAAAGCAAACAAATATACAAAGAAAAAATTTAATCTTAAAAAACTGAAATCCATCAGCCATAAAGCATCTTTTCTTTGCATTTACACATATGATTAGGTCAGATTATGTTTCTTTCAGACGCATCTATAATTAACAGCTGCTACAAACCATTCATTTCCGACATAGTAGGCTAAGAAAGGGACCTTTTCCTTTGTGGACAATCCTAGTGACTCAAAGTAGCTGACAAAACCATCGGCTAAAACTTGGAATTTCGAAGTAGGATCTGAATTCAAGCTGACTCTGGCACAGTGGGCCATCGCCCGGGCGTATGCCAAAGCAAGATCTTCGGCATTGTGCATTTGCAGAAAACCATCCGAGAAGAGGAAATTTGCAGCCGAATTAGCGTAAAATCTTGCCACAATTGGTAAAGTTAGGACATCGAAGTATGGTTCGACGCCTCTAAATGCAAACTCCACCAGTTCATCTGCATTCTCGATGCATAGACTCAATAAATAATTTCTGCCGTATCTGTAAATTGATTTTCATAGGTATAGTTGCAGATACACAGAATAAAACTGTTTCATTTATGAAGGTAAGAAAATAATACTAATCACGCTATAATTAATTTCAGCATGCATATATATATATATTAATTTATATAAAAGTGTTAAAATATATTTTTACAAAGAAAAACAACAAACACATCAATCATCCAATGCAGAAATTTCACTTATTTACTAATCCATATCTAAATTAATTCAATAATGAAAAGTACTAAATAATGCTAAAAGGACCTATGGAAAATTTTTTGAACAAATCAGAATAACTCTGTTATGCTTAAGTCTAAAATTTTAATTGAAAAAGACAATCCAGAATATGGAGTTTACAACAATTTAAGTGGTCAGCCCGACTTTGGACGAGTTTGTAATTTTAAACCTTGATTTTATTTGTGCGAAACCAGCAATGAAACCAATTGTTGAGAAAAAGAGAACGGGTAATAGAACGGGTATAAGAAAGCATCAAGATAAGGACAAAGACCGCAAGAAACTGAAGAAGAGAGAGACCTCAGACCAAAAGAGGTTACTGAAAGGGAAGCTGATCGAAGACAGCGAGAAACTGAAGAGCAATATAATTTACTTGTTCAGGCAGAAGGAAGAAGACCGGTTGAGAGGAAATCGTGTGCTTTGAATATTACGCAATGGAGTATTGAGTGCTTAAAACTATAATTCCAATTTCGATTATGAATCTGAAAGAATTGCGTGCATAGGAGTGGAGAATTTGTTCACATTGCGGTGCGAAAAAGTGACCCAGAGAGTCACTGGTATATGTTGCATGAGTGGAAAAGTGTAATTACCTCTCTTTCTAAAATCACCCGAACCTTAGAAAACACAATTTACAGGTACGATTTGAAAAGTTTAATTCAACAAAAAGCCATTCAAGGGAAATTTATGCTTGTTGGGGAAAGTATGTGAAAACATTTGCAGAGAAATAAATGGGGGAGAATATGAAAAATTTTGGATCCTAAACAGAGCTGGATTATCAGCAAGTCTTTGACAATTCTTAAAAAATAAATTCATGGTGCATAAAATTAAGACATTGAATTTCGGTGCAATAGCTCGAGGAGAAAACTCAGCTGATGCAGCTGCGTCTTTGATGCCTAATTAAGATGAGTAGTATAGCTGCACCTATTAATTTATCATCAGAAGATGCAAAGCCACCGAATACAAAAAGCTCACTTACGAAGTTAAAAGTTTTTAAATTGCTTTGTAAGTATTATTTCGAAGGCATCGCTACTAACATAGTGAATGTGTGTCTGTCTGTCTCTTGACGTTCCGTGGGATGAGACGATTGGTCTTTTGGGGAAATTTTTAAAATTATAGTTAGATTATAGTAAGTGAAATTTTGGAGGTTCTCCGCAATAACTTCAGAAAATATTGCAATAACATAGCCTATAAACAAAAATGATTTTTAAAATATCTTAAAACTCAAAAAAATACCTTCTCAATGATACTAATTTAATTTTCTTAAATTCCCCCACCCAATTTTAACAATATTTTCAAGTATTTTATCGTATCAAAAGCAACAATACTTTTTATTACTGTAATGATGTTCATTCTACATTCATTATTTCACCAAATCGTTTAATCGCGTTGCTTTCCATTCTTAAAGCTATAGTTAATAAAGTTTGCCTTCTTTGTTACGTTAACGAACCCTAAATCAGGTTTGGAATCCCCTGCTATTGGATATTATAAACTTTTTGAAATGTATTTTTCAATTCAAGGTCACTGAATGAAGATATTTCTTTTTAACTCAATTGATAAGCTGTGTTCAGTGAAATATATTTTTGCACCAGCTTCAAACTGATGCTTTTTATACTGTGATAGACGATGCTTGATTTATTTGTCTTTCTAACAACAGATTTTTAGTTTCTTTTTAATTTCGCAATCATTACAATTCGTTTTCCCCCATTAAATCTGGATATTCACAGAAAAACCGCTCCACTCAATTTGGAGCGCACCGCTCCAAAACCCGTCATCAATGCGAAAATTGTATGAGAATTGGCGCATTGCTGTCGAAAAGTTTGGATTTGCGTTCGTTATCCATTTGGAACGTTGGGAAATAAAACTGAAATGCGACCGTGGGGAGGAGGAGCCATTGTCGCTCACAAAGCGGAAACCAAATATTTAGGGATCCTACTATGGTAGTGATTAAGGTCGCTTTTCATTGGCTTTCAACTTCACGTGACTTACCGTGCTTCTGAATGACGTAAGCGCTTTAACAAAAGTTCTGTGGCAGAGAACTTTAAGATGCTAAAGGTTCGTCCTTTATTTACTTCATTTTAAAGATGCCAATTTCTTCAGAAACACACAGATAACCATAATTAGAAGCTAGTTTTGGTTTCTCCATGTAGCAGCAGACAAAATAATAATTAAAAATCCTGCCCTATCGTGGTGCTATAACGTTATTCAGAAGCCGCTAAGTCACGTGACGCTGAGAGCCAATGAAAAGTGGCTTCAATCACTACCAGAGTAGGATCCGTAAATATGCGCGAAAACCACAGAATGTATACCTACGATGGAGGGAGAGTCGAAGCGGGGCAGGGAGCTCCGTTTTGAAAGTGTGAGGAGGAGTAGGAAATGTAGCCCAAGGGGATCGGAGTGGCTACTTGCATGGAGCTTCCGTGAATGACCCACCTAAATGGATGGGAAGAAAATTGGAAGGTTGTGGAGCGCTACCATGCCATTTGGCTTGGAGTGGTCTAACAGTGAATGTACAACTTTAGAAATCTTAACTTGGAAATCACGGAGAAAGTAACTTTACTCTTTGCAACGTGTTTGGAAAATTCTGAAATATCATAGCACCTTACCTCACACTGAAAAAATTCAAAAGTTTGATTTGCCTTTTTAAAAGAGCAATATGTCGACAATAATCAAATAAACTGAACAAAAATTTAGTTATGAATAATCGACCGCGAAAGTTACGTTTCTTATCTTATCATTATGAAAGCTTCCTTTTAAATTTCAGCTGCTCAGGAGGGGTGAAGACACAGATCAAATTTAAAAGATACATATAACATGATACTTTTGATTCTGTGAAAATTCCTCAAATCTTTAGTTTTTGCGAAATAATCCTATTTGTCTAAAAGTTAAGGACAAATTTTTAGATATTAGGTGTTAAAGATTCTTCTTGTGCTTACTGAATTAAAGCTTGTATGTTTCCTTAAATAAATATTACCTATATCTTTGGATTGTTACATTTAAGAACTAAATTTCAAGTGGAACTACAAAATTCAATATTAAGGCATTTTTATTAGAGTTCTTTGTCACTCAGATATACACTATATGGCCAAAAGTATCCGGACAATTTCAGATTTTCACATTTTTTAGAATTTCTCCGTAAAGGATTAACTGTCTGCCTTTAAACATCGACCATGTGAAAAATAGACTGTAACTTACATTTTACATTGAAGATTCGGTCCCGAGAACAATTAGGGGACCGTCTACAAACTGATGAAGACAAACAATTTTTTGTCCCACCCCTCTTCATAGAATACTGATAACAAGATGACACTTTCAGAAATAGTTATGTTTAATGCGCATAATATTGACAGGAATTTACGTAAACTCAGCACAAATATTTGGGAAGATATAAAGGTTTTCTTTAAAACTCCCAAATTTTACCGCCTGTTTTTTTGCTTATAGCATGGAGAGGTTTCTGTTATATCATACGAAATTTATAGAAAAAATGACAATATGTTAGAGAAGCATTTTGTAAAATGTTGCAAATTTTTTTTGTATATTACAGGAAATATGAACATTTTTAGTAAATAAAGTTTTACTGCGCATGCGCGAAATATAGCGTAATTTTTCTCTCACAAATTCAAAGCCAGATATATAGGGTTACTTATATAAAAAAAATGCAGTTCAATATATATATTTTAAAAAAAGAAATTAATTAGATAAAAAATCGTTTGGCATTAAAATTAATATATTTAAAATATCGTCTGGCCGTAAAATTGTAACAATATGTAACTTGTTAATAATCATGTAAATAATATAATTAAAGTAATAAAATTTTTGCTATTTATAGTGCCTAATTAGCTGGAATTTAAGTTACGCACTTAATTGATAAGTGTTCATGGGTATTCGGCAAATTCTAACCACTATACAATTCAATATAACTATTCAAAGATATAAGATTAAAAAATATCAATTTCTGTACATCCACTCATTTCTTCGCCTCTCTTCGATAGGAGCTAACATGCTGCTCGTTGTAATGCCGATATCTTTAAGAATACTAATTATATTGAACTGAATTTTTTTTATATAAGTTACCCTATATATCCGGCTTTAAAGTTGTGAGAGAGAAATTACGCTATATTAAGAGCATGCGCAGTAAAACTTTATTTACTAAAAACGCTCATATTTCCTGTAATATACAAAAAAAAATTTCAAATTTTTACAAAATTCTTCTCTAACATATTGTCATTTTTTTCTGTAAGTTTCGTATAATATAACAGAAAACTCTGCATATTATAAGCAAAAAACAGGTTGGAAAATTTTGGATTTTTTTTAAGAAAACCATTATATCTTCCTAAACATTTGTGCTGAGTTTACGAAAATTCCTGTCAATATTAAGCACATTAAACATAACCATTTCTGAAAGTTTCAGTATTCCGTGAGGCGGGGTGGGCCAAAAAAGTTTTTGTCTTCATCAGTTTGTAGACGATCCAATGATTGCCCTTCTGGACCGGATCTTCAATGTAAAATGTGAGTTACAGTCTATTCTTTACATGGTTGAAGCTTAAGGGCAGTCAGTTAATCCTTTACTGAGAAATTCTAAAAAAATATGAAAATCTGAAAGTGTCCAGATACTTTTGGCCATATAGTGTATCATGCAGATTTTATGTTATTAAGTAATAATAAATTATCTTACATTCTAAAAAAGTCGGCATACTGCTTGGGAGTCGTCTGACTGAGGTCGAAAAGCTCATGCAGGATATCCGTCGAGTAGATAGCTTCAATCAAGGTGTTGGTGTAAAGAATCACGCTGGGCACTCTGGCGAAGATGGATCCACTTGTTGGAATGTATTGAGGTATCTCTACATACTGGGGAACGTATTCTGATGTATGATTATATTTCGAACCAGGCTTAGGGATGATGCCTAGATTAGGCTTGATACCAGGATGAAATTCCTTCTTTGGGCCATTGAATCTGAAACCTGCAAGCAACATAAAGTCTTAGTTTAGGATCGAAATTATCCACACCTTCACATAAGAACTACGGATTATCTTCTCTGGACTTGATGTGATTGGTATGGATTCTCTTTGGGGTAAGGTTCGCTTTCTCTCCTCTTATGTCCAACTCGAACCAGTGACGACGAGTAAGGAGGGCGCTGGAGAGCAGTCTCCCCCTACTTTTTCCTGAAAAAATTAAATTTTTATTTCTTTTTAGCTGTCTATAACTAGGAATCATGAAAAAGAAACAGTAATTAAATTTTCAAATTTTGTTATCTACCCCTTATACTCCTGGGTAGGTCAGATGGATGGCAGTAAATATTTTGCAGCCTCAGTTTTTTCGCCCAATCACCGCCGCCACTGACTCAAACCAATCGGAAAGCGAATAGTGAATTCAGGAGGAGGCTGGGGCATGTTGTGGTATTGATATTTCAAAGCTGAAGAACTAGAAACTATCAATTAGACAAACTAGTGCCTGCAGATGACAGTAATAATTACTTAATAATTTTAAGGTATAAACTAGGATTTTAAGGTAAACTAGTGCCTGCAGATGACAGTAATAATTACTTAATGATTTTAAGGTATAACTTGGTGTATAAACTATACATTTAATCATTTGCTTGTAGCTGCTGACTAGAATGAGATTCTAATCTCCCTATATACAGGGTTTCTACACTTATCGTGGTCCAATAGATAATTTCTAAATAGTTAGAGGTAGAGATATATTTCCGATTAGAAAAATGCTTTAAATGAAGGGAAGAATTATAATATATGTTTTTTCAGTGAATAAATATATTCCTGAAAAAGTTACGAATTCTAACTCTTTATACGGTCTCCCGGTCCTATCAGTCATATTTAGCAAAATATTTTTGACACTCTAATATTTTAAACAAAAAAGTCCCGCTCTTCTGCGACTAAAACTGACTTAGTTATGAATATCGCTGACTTAGGCCACTTTACACCATTTCAATAGTCGTCTTGAATACGATCCACCAATCAATGCACAGCACTTGTTCGACGAGGCCGCTGATTGGTTAAAAATCACGAAATTCGAATCTCCTGTACTTGCTAAGTTTTAGTCGCAGAAGGGTAGTATTTGTTTTTTTTTTTGAAAATGTTAGAATGTCAAAAATATTTTACTAAATATGACTGATATGACGGTAGACCGTATAAAAATTAGAATTCGTATTATTTTCAGAAATATATTTAGAGACTCAAAAACATATATTATAACATATTTGTAAAACAATATATTCTTCCCCTCATTAAAAGCATTTTTTCAATTTGGAACTATATGTCTATCTCTAACGGTTTAGAAATTTGCAATTGGACCTCGATAAGTGAGGACACCCTGTAGATTTTTAGTTCATACTCACTCAATGATCATTTAAGTAGAATGTGATAAGAATATGCATTTGTAGTGATCGGTTTTGAAATATTTATCACCTAATTTAGTCAATTTTGCAAAGAGTTGCCGTCTGTAGAATTAAGTTCGTATTTCATCATTTTAGATTTTCTATCCTTATGACTAGAGAAAAGTATCATTATAGTTCATTACATAAGGAATATAAAAGTTTACCGCTGTTTTATGCGAAAGAAGCACTTAGGAAATTTCATAAAAGTATTGTAAAAAATAAATATTTATGCTGCCGGAAAAACTGGGATTGAAAATTTTTCACACAAACTAGCATATTTTTTTCATGGATTTTTAAGCATTTGTTGATGCACTCTCTACTTTGATCAGCACTTGCCACTATTTTTTAAGAATTAAAGAAATGTCCTGTTCTGTTTCGTACAATCCATGTATCGAGGCTCTAAAAAACAATTTTTTGTGTCTTATTGTCTCTAGCATAATTCT
>BGPR01004179.1:0-28890 GCA_013235015.1 Araneus ventricosus | reverse complement strand
TGCAAATCATTGCTATCAAAGGAACGAAAACTGAAATAATAATAAAATGTAATTCTACTATTTAGTTTTATTTAGTTTCTTGAGGTCTATTAACATATCATACTAGAAGATTTGTGCCCGTCTAAGGCAGACTTTTAACTTGCCAACAATATCTCAGATCAGATTGCCAGTGCTTAAGAAATGAAAAAAGCGTGAAAAACGGAAATGATGAATCAATTGACACTAATTTTCGTTTTGCAAAAGTTATAAATATTCAATTCCAAAATTAAGTGCGAAAAAGAAAGAACCTTAACGAAAGTAAAGATCTCCGAGAAGTGTCTTTGTCTCACCCCCCCTCGTGCAAATCTCTCTCTTGCTAACCTTCGTTTCCTTGCAGTGGGAACTTCTCTATCCATATTGTTTATCAACAATGCTCGAACGCTTTCTCTTCCAAAGATAAGGGAAATTCCCTTCCCCTCTCTAAACCGCTCCGAATTCTAAGAAACCCCTGTTCCCCCGCTCCGAATTCTAAGAAAAGAAACCACTCTCCTGTTCCTTTCTGGGCGAACCACATTTGGCACTTAACCAAGCCCACATTCCTGGAGAGTTAGAAGCCTGCTGACGGCGTTTATATTAGAGATTGACTGCTTAAATTATTTCTATATTTTGTTCCTGTGATTTTGCAATATTGTTTGTATGACTGAAAGAGTGTGACCTCTAAATTATTCCGTCATGCGCCTGCGCAAAATGCATCTTAATGCTTCCTTTCTTCCTACAGCAAGGGCGGTTACAGAAAATCAACCCGACGTTTGATTGGGCCTAAAATATGACAAACATCTACAATTTCCGTAACAAAACCGTATCAAATTTTGCACATCTATGTTATTGCGTTTTCGAGTTATCGTGTTCACATGCATTTAAACATTCCTTTGATGGAAAATTTGATGAATATTCACAATTTCACTGTAAAGATCATATACTAGATCATCTTCTCAATCTCCTAGCTCAGTGATGGCGAACCTTTTTGAGAAATGGGTCAAATTTTGTTCATTACTTTTTTAATACCAGACTGTAGGTCAATAAGTAAGTGGCGTCACTTGGAAAAAGGGGGAGAGGGGATGAAAAAGGATATCAATAATTTGGAGTAATTGTGGACTGGTACATCCCCGTTCTACGATGAAACGAATATGTGCGCCGAGTTTATAACCGACTGTCATGAGTAAAACACAGGTGCAGTGATACAAGAGAAAATCAGTTAGCCAACGTCCACTAGGAAATATTGTTTTATCAATTCAACTGAAGATATTATCCTTTATTTTTTAAATATTGTCGAATGCCGGCTCTCTCTTATATAATATAAAGATTAAGTTTATAAAATCAAAGCCTGGGTCATTTAAAATCTTTCGTGGGTTAATCTCTGACTCGCGGGTCATAGATTCGCCTTCATTGTTCTAGCTCTTCATGTTTTTGAGTTATTGTGTTCACAGAACAAACGGCAGGCATTTGAAAATGGGATTTTCTGAATCAGAGAGGTTTAAAAGTGGAGATTCATCAAAATTTCTGGTTCAAATTCTTTGACGATTACAAGACATTCTCTTTTCATACTTCGTGGGGCCGCAGTGTCCAGGCTCGAAACCCGATTCCACGGAAGATCAGCCGTTTATGTGGGACTGTTGCACGTTAAATCATACGTTAAGGGCCAGACGTCCTCCCACTGTTGTGATGAGGAAGTCTGGAGTGGGGTTTCCTGATCAGGCACCGCCCCTATCACCCGACCGTGTCTCAAAATTACGAGGTAAGTCCCAAAATAGCCCACCTGTTGCTTCTAAATGGGACTTTACTTAAACTTTTATGATTCTTATACGAGAAAATAAAAAAATAATTAAGTAAAATCAGAAATAAATATGCGCATAAATGACCTCAAAGATTGATTCCTTCGCAACAAAGTGTTATTAATTCGAATTCATTCACTTACCCACATTCTTCTGGAAATCTGCTGTTATTGGAAATATAAAGGTGCTTGCAGAAATCTGAAGGATTAAAAATAAAATGGCCGCAAAGGAAGGCAAAGAGAACATAATGCTTTAATGCATGTGTGCGGAATGATGTTGGAGCTAAATTCAGTAAAAGGGTCTTAATTTCCTCTTTATTGGTCGCTTCCGGGATTGTTTAGGAGATAAATAAAAATTCTGTACTATATTTTCAGTTTTCCACCTGTGTTTGGTTAGTTAAAAGATTTATCTTGTCGAATTGACGTAATTAAAGCAAAATGCTTATCATAAAATTGAATTTTAGTGATCCATGTGAACTAGTGGAGTCTGGATTTTGTTAAACTAAATTTCATTTGCAGCGAATTTCGGGGTATTGTGCATTTCACAATTTAATATTCTGCAATTAAGATTTTGAAATATTTTTAGAAGTACTAAGTTTCGCGGAGTCTGCCTGTCAGAATTGCATTTAGATTATTCTAACAAAATTGTTTGTCTCATAGGGCAGTATAATATGAAGAAGCAAAGAATTTTATGGTCTCTATCTTGAATAGGGTGTAATTAAAATAGTGCGTTATAAACGTTAACGTCTGAAGTTGCCAGCACGTCTAGAGGATTGAGGTTTATTGTACCGACCTGAATAGCCTTCAGCATGATCAAATATAGTTAAAATCATATAAACTGCGTGAGTATAAAATAAGTTTGCTTATTCAGAGCATTCTGCAGGTATAACTAATATTCGAATCGTTACCAAAATTTGCACACTTATTATTCAATGCATGTGCTTAACAATTATTAATTTAAAAAAAATTAGCCCCAAAATCGTCCTATAGAGGGCGCTTTCCGCAAAAATACTTCAATAAAATTTGCAAAAACATTAAATATTAATCTCTAATATAAAACAGGAAATACATGTGTCTGTCGGTCATAAGAACTGCTCCTAAACGGTGAACGGTAGCGCCATGAAATTTGCACACGACATTCTATAGCAAATTTGTAGGTCAACTGTGCTATTTTCAACTTTCAGAATTAATTAGTTCTTAAGATATTTAACTAAATAATGAAAATTAATCTAATTTTAGACGTTTTCTGCCAAGTATTTCTGTAATATTTATTGCACGACAATTATGTTTTCACCATCTTAAAGAGCAAAAAATTATCTCTTTAACGATACTAATTTCATTTCCGTACCATGTTTTTTAATTTTAATAAACATTTTAAAATATATTTTAAACGCAATTCGTTACAATGCTTTCTATTGTTATAAAAATAAATTTAACCTATTAATCCTCAAATTTAATCTGTCTCAAACTCTCAACGGTAAATAAACTGTCTCAACGGTAAATAGTTTCGACACACACATGCCATTTCGATTTGCACATGCCATTCTGGGGTCCGTTCCTATATTAATTGTGCATTTTTCAAGTTTCAAAAAATTACTTCCTAAGATATCTAGTTAAATAATGAAAATTAAGCCAATTTTTGGCTTTTTATCTTAGTTTTTCGCCAATAACTTCTGAACAATATATTTCCTGTAGTAGACCATCTTAAAGAGCAGAAAATTATCTTTTTAAAGAATCAATTTAAATGTCACGCGTCCTTCTTCTTAATTTAATAAACATTTCAAGATTATTCCATACACAATTTGTACAAACCAATTTATCGTTTTATCAAATCCTTCATATATTAAATAACTGTATTCTTGCTCCCTTTCCACTGCTTGTATGTGATTTAAATTTAAAAATGTATGAATATTTGCTTCGAGGTCTCTTCAATTACTGAAAAATAATTTGAACAGAATGCAAACTGCCTAATAAATAGCGTTTTATCCAAAGATACCTTCTAATCCCAGTATCAAAAATATGTAGAATTCGATAATAAACAGCATCTCTCTACTTCAGTTTTTAACAATGGATTAAAAACAAACAATCAAATATTTGTACAGATGAAGAAACGGTTTGAATGTAAGTCCAGCAATGAGAAATAATGTTTAGAATTATATTTAAAACTCTTTTTTTTAATTATTAAAATTAGAGAAAAAATTCAAGACAAACTCATTATTTATTCTCAAAGAGTCGATAACATTTTATCCGCGGATATTTTAACCGTTGAAACTAATTCCACTTGATCTGGTATAACTAATAAAGTCCATGAGTCAAGAACTCAAAGAGAAAGCCAAAAGCACGCAGTGTTCCTCCGGCGGTCACCCTTGCAAGAACTGACCGCGCCCGATGCTACTTAATTAGGGTGATCGGACAAGAACTGGAAGTTGGCGCACTGTACCTGCAAATAACGTTTGATCCGCAGGAACAGTACCTGCAAATAACGTTATCCTTTATATTAATCAAAATTACCTTAAATTTATACATTTTTCCGCAATAACTTCGGACCATATTATCGCACAAAAGCTATTTTAACATCATTGTAAAGTTTAAAAAATTAGCTTTCCAATGACACCGATTTTATTTCCATGCGACATTTTTAAAAATTTTAATTAATTTTTAAAAATGTTTTCAAACATGATTTGTAACAGTGTATTTGTTGCTATAAATAAAATTCAAACCAATCTCATTATTTCAGCAAAACTTCTATTCACTCGCTTTTGCAGTTGTTGCATTATAAATGATAAAAATGTTGTAATAATAATGTTGTTATATTATAAATTGTTTTCTTGAGAAATTAACTCCAAACCTGAATTTTCACTTTAGCCTCGCCTTGCTGAGCTATTTTATCGCATCTGCTTCAAAATATTTTAGCACCATAATCATGATTTTATATCCCACCATATGCTGTACTTTTACCGTACGTTTGGTGCAGCATGGCCAGATTTGGTTCTTGCGCCAATAAATCCCAAACCAAACAACCAACGCACCTGCTTCAAAGTAATATTTTTTGTAACAATATTTTTTTATTTATAATAAACGTGGCAACAGATATTTAATTTCAGGGTTTTTTTTTTGTGTGTGAGGTAGACTGAAATGATTTCCATTCTTTCTTCAAGCCTTTAATCTTATGCTTTCTTGTCATTTTAAAATTATGAAGCATGAAAAAGCTTTTGAATTTTTGTATATTGCATGAAAGGCAAGTTTTTATTCAAATTTTGGTTAGGCTTTAGAGCACAGTACTGCCACCAAACTTCAATTTTCTCAAGCGATAATTCATCAAATTTGGTATTGGATTTAGCGCAGTTCAGAACTAATGGTAGGAAGCCAGCTTTACGGTAGAAGAAAGATTCGTAAAGTTGGTGACGGGATAATATCTCTGTCTGTGTTTTTCTGATCAGTCACACAAACACTAAAAAGAAGATAATTGCATTCCGGAGAATGAAATGAAAGCGAGACACGAAAGAGCTTCCGCTGTCGCCGTTACAATCAATGATGGGGAAGGAAAAATGAGTACCAAGAACGGCTAGATTCGTGGCCAGATGGCTCAAACTAAGGAGAGGAAAAGATAAGAGGAGTTTTGCTGCTTGCCGAGGATGTCAGACAACAAGGGAGTGGACGACGAATATCAAAGAAAGACGTTGCTGCGAGAAACTGTTTAATTAAATTTAAAGTTTTATAAGTATTTAGACTTGGAAAATATTTTTATCCCGAGCAACGCCGGATATGCCAGCTAGTGAGTAATACATACTTAAAAATGCCATTCTTCATTTTTCCCGACTCGTCAACCTGCCCTGGTCTCCCCTATATTTTTATCAGTATTTCTCATTTTAGTTACTGCATTTATACATACGGGCGTTGCGATGATATTAAATTCATTTTTTGTGTGCAGTTATAGTGGCTATAATTAAGAGTTTATTTGTAGAAATGATATAAATACCGATGCATAAAGCCTAAAACAGTATCATGTTACATTGTTTTTGGATAAAGATTCGAATGTCCTTAGGAAAAAAGGCTTCGCTTTTCAACCCCACTATTACTTTTACGAATAAAGATTTCGGCGTTCAAATTTAAGGGGCGTCAAAAATGATTTCATTTGACATCTTGTAATTATGTGAGTAAGCAAGAAAAATAAATGCAAAAAATAGAGAGAAAATGCATATGATTTTCTCAAAATCAGGTATACTATCCTCCTGTAAATTGGCATGTCTTAAAACTTTTCCAAAATCAGCACTCAATACAACAAAGTAAAAGTTATTTTATTTTTATCTAATCATTCTGCCGATTTACATGAAAAACATTAAAATGCAAGTTTATACAGGTTGACAATTAGTGAGCAATATGAAAAAAAAAAAACCCTTGATACTTTTGAACCGGTTGCGAGATTCATTTAAAACTTGGCGATTGAATGCAGGGCATGCTGGGATTTGTTTTGAGCATGCGCACTCTTATAGTTGCTGTTGTTCATTTTTCGTTGAAAATGTCGAAATACAGTGTTTCTGAGCGTATATCGATCGTTAAGGTATACTATTCGAGCAATAACAGCCCGATTGCGGCTCAAAGGAAATTTGCGACCGAGTACAAGCTGAAGGCAACCGGTCTAAGTGTTATAACAATCAAAAATGTGATTGAAAAGTTCGAGAGAACTGGTAGTGTCGATGCCTCGACACTTCAGCGATTTTTGCAGAATTTTGCTCTTCGTCTGCGCCACGACATAAACATTGATGGCAAGCATATCGAACGTCATAAACTAAATCCGAATATCTGTAGTTACTTTTAAAATTTGAATAAATTTTTTGAACACAGTAGTTTTTGAAAATTTAATTTTTTATTTCATGTAGCTCAATAATTGTCACCCTGTACATTTTCCCATCATATCCAGTGTAAAAAATTAGACAATACTTTTAATCAAAATAAATTCAAACAATCATTCAGGGTAAAAATTTGATGTTCAATAAAATAGTGAAATCTATCAGCCGTAAGGTATCTTTCCGTTGGAGTTGCATATATAGAGGGCCAGAGTTAAAGTTGATCAGTCCATGATATTCATTTTCAAGAAAACAAACATCAAAGTTGATTACTTGCATTTAAAACAACAGTAGACGTCTAATGGTTCTTGCTTCCTGGTGAACACAAATTGAACTATGGAGCTGAATCATTATTATACAGAATTTGCCACTGCCATAATTTCTACACTATCATGGCAGAGTTAGTGCAAAATGGGCAAACTTTAACTCTGAATCCTCCATATAATTGGCTTAGAACATATTTCTTTCACAAACATCTCTAGTTATCTGTTTATAATTAACAGCTGCCACAAACCATTCATTCCCGACATAGTAGCCTAAAAGTGGGGCCTTTGTCTTTGTGAACAATCCTAGTGATCTAAAAAAGTTGACAAAACCATCGGCTAAGGCTAGGAATTTGGAAGTAGGATCTGAATTCATGTTTTCTATAGCGGAATCTACCATAGACTGGGCGAGTATCAAACCAAGGTCTTCGGCATTGTCCATTCCCAGGAATCCATCCACGAAGAGGAAATTGGCAGCCATGTGGGAGTAAGCTGGAGCCACAATTGACCTAGTCAAGACATCGAAGTTTGGTGCGATGGCTCGAGCCGCAAACTCACCAATTGCAGCTGCATTCTCAACGTCTATTTCACGTAAAACTTTTTCGGTGTACCTGCAAATTTATTTCGTAGATATTAATAGTAGATACACATAATACGTATTATCACTGTAAGGGCAAATATCGAAAATTCCGTTTGGTTGAAATCCACTAATCGGTACCATTTCATATTGCCAACGGATGGCAAGTTGCCAATGTCATAAAGCAAGATGGCTGCTAAGGTAATCAATGCAATGAAGCGTTCATAATTAACCCTCCGAGCGGCGCAAACTTGTTTTTATGTTTTTCATGTTCAGTTCAAAAGCAGATAGCTCGTATTTATATGTATATTTTCTTAAACAACCATGGATAAAGTGTTCTTAAGATTTCAAAGATATAACCGAATACAAAAAAGATCGGTTAATTTCCGTTTAAAGCTAAGTTTTCTAACTTGATAGCTAAAAGTTCAAAATAATTGGGCGCTCTGAGGGTTAAAGATTAATAGATTGAAGACTATACGAATAGATTGCACAGATATTTTTATTATTACTTTTGAACCTTTTGAGGTTGCGTGTACTCTATTTACCTTATCATATGGGCTAGTTTTCTGTTTCGTTTATTTGGGGTAATATAGAACTTCCGCCATGCCAACCGCCTTCCGGTGTAATGCTTCGTCAATGGGAATCTTCAAAATTTTAACACTCTGTTTGAAAATGTTATTTAATATTTAAAGTAGAGTTTTTTAATGTTATGCTTAAGGATACTTTGAAGATACTAAATTTGATGTTCCTACTGCTGTAGCTATAATGTTTACTTAAAATAAGAGCCCATTTTGTGGAAAGGCTGCTTGTTTCTTTTTCGCTCTTTTTGGAGACTTCTAAGGCTTTTTTGTCGGTTAAATTTTTAACCAAACGATTTAGATAATTACAAGAGTTCCATTTGGAATTGAGCCGTTTAAAGCGTCGTTTTTTGCCATTTTAAATAAAGACAATTAAATAAACCCAAACACAAAATTAGACGCTTTGTGTACTAAAGAGAGAACTAGTTTGAACTTGGAGCTTGATAGAGTATATAAATGGATTTGGCGATTGCTTAAATTTGCGGGTTATGGAAAGCCGTCTATGAATCCAAAATAAACTAACAGAAAACCTGTCCATATCTTAGAAGCCATCTTGGGTTTTGGCATTGGCAGCTTGTCATCCGTCAGTGATATGGAGAGGTACCGACTAGTGGATTTCAACCAAACAAAATTTCAACCAAAGACATTTTTGATATACGACTTTTTGCACTTTCAGTGACGATATTTTCATTTATTAAACTGAAAAACACCGTTAATAAAGTTATGTAGAAAATATTTTCAGTACCTATTTCATAATTTATAATGTCATGATAGAGAAAAAGTTAGAGACACAGAGAAAAGCTTTCGATAAAGAAAAACAAGAGGTAAATATTTCTCTCTTAGTATTTCCCTTTGATGTGAAAAAATATGTAAAATATTTTCATGAATTTTCGCCTCTTGGCAATCAAGGAAATTAATCTTTAAGATCAATTGAAGAAAGGTTCTATTAGGGAAAGGAACAACGAGTGAAATCATAAATACAACGAGAGGTTTTGCGTGCGAAAAATTGACAGGCAAAGAAAATTGAGACCCCCTTTCAGAGGATGAATATTTTGAGGACCAATTCATGATGAACTTCGTGAGTTTAGGTTGAAGTGGATTAATTACATCGACAGTTAAGAATTAGAGTGCTTGGACAAATTAGGAAATGAAAGAGATCGTATAAGTGAACTTTTAACTGAACCGTTCCTTTTTCAAAAATTAACATCTGTTATTTAGATGAATATAACAAGAACAGAAAAACTATTTTCTTCAATTTAAACTAATTTACTATTAGACAAAGATGTAACTTGAATTATATCTTTATGTTATTAATTCATTTAAATAATAAAAGTAATCGTATTGTGAAATACAAAATTTTAGATGTTAAAGACAAATAACCATATTTTGTTTAAATAAAATTTGCTTCCTTGCTTAAGTAAAGTCTAGTTTGTATATCGCCTAATTACTGCGATTTTAGGCCATGAGATCTGTGATATAACTTTCATCACTAAGAAATTTTAACTAGGCTTTTATTATCTACATATTTACACTGACTTCTGACGGTTACTAGCGTTTATTACAATAAAACTCATGTGTTTGCTTAAATAAATAATAATATATTCTTGGATTGCTACAATTTTATAACACGACTTCAAGCCCAATTCCAGAATGCAAAATGGAGACATTTTAACTAGTGTTTTTTTCTATCTAAAATGCATCTCGCAGATTTTATATTCCGAGTCATAATAAAGTGTCTTACCACCTAACAAAGTCGCCCTTCTGCTTGGCGGTTGTCTGACTTAAATCGAAAACCTCTCTCAGAATATCCGTCTTGCACACAGCTTCTAGGAATGTGTTGATGAAGAGAGTCACATAGGGGACATTTGAGAAGATCGAACCCTTTGTTGGATCGTATTGAGGCATCACTGGCATAGGGTTGAGACTTGAAGGAGGCTTGATCACTGGGTCGATGGAATTGAAATCTGCAACGAACAGTGAGATTTTCGTTAAAAATTAAGTTATACATATCTTGGCTTATGAACTATGCATCAACATTTCTAGGTCTGATACATTTTGCTTGCATTTCGTTTGGATAGCGGATTGATCTGCCTTCCTCACATATCCAAGGGGCTCTCCATAAATGATGTCACACTTTTTTCAATATTTTAGACCCCTCCCCCCCTTTGTCACAAAGTGTCACACTTCACCATATCCCTCCCCCCCTTGTCACATGTCACGCTATATTACATAAACATATACTTGCAGTTCAGAAACAAGGCACTACGTTATAGATCATATTTCAAATTTTATTTTTAAACTTTAACTATGTGTTTTAATGACACTTGAGAGCATAACAATAATAATGATTATATGTGTACTTATTTTGTATGAAATAAGATTAAGGTTCACAACAAAAAACGTAATTAATATACGATAGTAATAAAATATTAATATAAAAGAGCAGTTGAAAACAGTAGTATTTTGGAATTTGAAATATTTTGCTTTAAATCTTATCTTTACTTTATGAACACAAACTACTCTTACACAGACTGAATTTTAAAAATCCGCCTCAATATTAGTTTTACTTAATGGATCTGCCATCTCATTTCATTTGTCACATTAATTTTTATGAACATTTATAAAATTATATACACAATCATAAAATAGAAATTACATTCATTTACTACTACGACTCTTCCTCCCATATTCACAGAACCTACCCTGATGGCTTTTTTCGAAAAGAAAGGAATATAAGTGAAAAAAAAATCACAACAAAGTTTTTTTAGCCCCGATTTAAAAAATTCCCTCAAATTCTGGTAATTTCAAAATAGCTTCAAAATTTAATCTGCTGATTTTAAATGTTTTTATTTTAATCAAAATGTTCGATGTCACACTTCTTGTCACCCCCTCTCCTCCCCTTGCCACAATTTCACGAATGCCCTTCCCGCCTCCAAGCGTGACATCATTTATGGACGGTATATAATACAGGGTGTCCAACAAAGGACTCCCTCAAAACGGCGGAGATCGATAGAAGAACAGAAATGAGTGATATCTTGAGTAAGAAAGCCGTAAAATCTGTTAAAAGTTTCAAATAGTTATAAATATTGCCGACGGATTGTACATTGTAATCACAGTTCAGATTTCGAGAAAAATATAAACTGTCATTGCAAGTAATCGTTGCAATCACATCACAATCGGTTCAAATGTAGGCATGTTTCGTGCTTGCCAAGGACAGTTTATAGAATTTCTTATCGGATTCTGAATGCTATTACAACGTACAGCTCATACCTATATTAGCTTTTGTATCAATTAACGCTTTCAGCTTCATATCATAGTTTCGTATCTCTCCGTCTTCCAATTAATTTAAAATGAGGAATCCTAATTGAACACCTATCAGAAATCAACAGAAAAATAATAAATAATAGTAGGAATATAACTAAAATAGTAGGAAACCGAATATTGAATTTAGGTGACAAATTGTGGTGTCGGTGTTTAAAAGCTGACCGATTAGAAACTAATAATAAAAATGAAATGTTTTTTAAGCCGCACTTTTATTAGTCTACTGAAATGCGGAGAATATTTTTTTTTATCAAAAATCTGAAGGTCAAAGCAAAATGATCGAGACACTCATTTACACAATTATGAGGCATTCATTACATACATCATAAATACCCGAAGTAAACTGGAATTTCAATCACATTCAAAATATATTTTAATTTTTAATGAATGTTTAAGAATTTCCTTCCCTTTGATATTCATTGTTTCTTAATTTTTCTATCCTAACTTTTTATTGCCTCACGCTTTTCGATTTTAGCCGTGATCTGCAGTTTTTTTTATAAAAAAATATTTTGTACATTTTAGAACACTAACCAATGCTTGCATACTAAAATATTTATTTATTTTTAATACTTCCTGCTTTTTAGATTTTAATATATTTTATAATGTTTTATTATAATTACTGTGTAATAGGGTTGGGTGATTCTGTATGAACGATACATTGTATCCTTTGTATCAGGTACGCAAAAAGTATCAGATACACCTAAATGATACAGACCAAAAGTATCAGGTACTCGGTATCAGTTCTCGGACTCGAATGATACCGATACGTAAACGCTTCCGTCGCGTTCCTTTTCGGTCGGCTGATACGAAGATCATATGATACATTTGTATCATATGATACTTATCATCATGCTTGTATATCAGTTGATACAGTTCGGAACGTTTGGATTGCTTTTGCGCTTCGCGTTTTCGGAGATGATGAAGTGCATGTTGCCTTGGTTTTGAAGTCATGATGGGGGGGAGAAAGAAAATGGTTAATAGATATCGGAAGGCGGATTAACAGCCAGAGGTGGTGTATTATGTGGGATTGATTAATGCATTAATTTTGTGGAAAAGAATAGAGGGATTTCAGCATCATACCGCGTGTAGGAACATCTCGACAGATGATCCCAGTAGGTGTGGTACTACTGCAGTAAAGAACGATTAATATAGTGGCGAGAAGAGACTACAATTTTCTGTATCAAAAAAAAACCAAGTTAGAAAACATTTTGCATGGATTGCATCCGTTCCACTCATTTTCGATGGTGGTATTAACCTTAAATGACAAAAACCAAGTTATCTTCACAGCAAAGTAAAAAAAATAGTTTTAAACTATAATTAAATTATTTTGATCTCTCTCTCTTTAACTCTCTTGTTGCTGTCCTTGTATGTTCTCAATGCTATACTTTGTTAATATACCTACTTCCCTCTTTTCTTAATTAAGAGAATTTCCGTTTTCTGTTTTAAGTTGTTCATATTAAACTACATATAGCAGGCGTTTAACTTGAGCTTAATATCTCACATCTCTTCCAAAATTGGTCGTTAATTTTAGCTTGATCGCTAATTTTAATTTGTACATTATTTCTTAAGCATTTTTAAAAAGTAAAGACTTTCTATAACAAAGATTAATGTAACCAGTTTCATTTCATTTTGTTTTAAGTATTTGATCGTATATTTATATTTTAGAACCTGTGTTACATGGAACTAGTATATTATTTTTTGTTTAATTATATTTTTTAAATCGTTTTATTCTGAAAATTCTATTCATGTTCAGCATTTAATATTTATGTTCAATTTATTTTACTAATATTAATTCTGTTGATTGAGTGACTTATTTTTTTGTGAGTAAAGAAATGCTTAAAGCAAAATATATTTATTTAATCATAGAAAATCTCACCAATCTTATATACTTAATAAACATTGCAAGAAAAGGTAAAAAAATGTGTTAGAAATAATTTTATTCCAGGTAATGATAAGAAATAATATATATAGGTAGTTTTAAAAAAAACACACACATGGCACATGCTAGCATTGCCAAGGCAGAAATCTCGTATAACTACATGATTGCCTACCCAGTTCCGTACCGACAGGAAGGGATCGGTTATCGGCTGTATAAGATACAAAAGTATCAAGTAAAAGTATCAGGTACAAGCGCGTATCTGTATCAAGTTGTACCTGATACGGCAAAACCTGGTATCAACCCAACTCTACTGTGTAATCTTGTAATGAATCTTCCCCAGGCACTTTTCGTACTGAATGAAAATTGACTAAAAGTGATAATTAATTTTTGAAAATATAACAATATTCTATTTTATTGGAAAAAAATTGTACCGAATTTTAGAGCTCAAGCTTCATTAGAAAGTGGGAGAAAAATTCATGGTAAAATTTTATTGTTACACACATGAAACAAGTCATTTTAAATGAAAGCATATACAAACTAGCTAATCTAATGGCTGCAAATATAAGTCGGAGTTAATTAATGAATTTTAGTAACTTTACATTTTTATTTGAACTGTGCGTTATCTTCTCTGTTTACAGCTGATGGACTATTAAGGTTTTACTCTTGCATAACTCACTGTTCTTTAATTGTAGAATTTGCTACTCTCTGTCCGCCGCTAGAACTCTCCTCACCAAGTTGTTTCGTTGACAGCAGTCGCTATAGCAACTGGCTATGTTAGGGAAGAACCATTTCGATTAGGGGGAATCCTACAGAATTTGTGGTTTTATTTCATTGTCGACGCCAGTTTGGAGCGGTAAAAAGAGTAAATCATTCATAAACTTCTACCTACCCGATATGGATTCCTCCTACAATAACTTGTTTCTATAGCAACCGCCATCAACGAGACGACTTGGAGAGCAGGGTTCTCGTGGTGGTCAGACAGTAAACTGGTGGGATTCGAACAACTTCAGGCGATCAGATCCTACAAGTTTCCTACATTTTCTTTTCAGAAATATTTGACATCTTATTTAGACTTTTTTGAGAATAATCATCGTCTATAGAGTTGAGTTAATCTTTTATCGTTTCAGAGTTCCTATCCGTATGACCAAACCTAACTGTCCTTCTAGTCATTAGGGAATAAAGAAGTGGAAAGATATCTTAAACATTGATGCAGAACAGTAATAGCGAACCGTTTTGAGAAGTGGGTCAAATTTCGTTCTTTATTTTTTTAACCCTCCTAGCGTCAGGCCCGATATATCTGAGTGAACTTTTTTCGGTTCATAACGGCAGACCCGAGACTGTCTCGGGAAAGAAAAGTTCCATATAAGTGTCAGACCCAAGATTTTCTTTCTACAAGTTTTTCTCTTCCCCCCAGGTGTCACGCGGCGACATAATGAGAGGGAGTGTCTGTGGTCAGCGGATGGTCAGTTTAACCAACTTTTCTGAGAATACTCAAAGAAGGGTCTTATAAAAAGGAGTCTGTCACAAAGAATAGAGGTTAGAAGTCATCTGTCACTGCTGAACGATAACAAGTCTAATAGACCCCCTACGGCGCGAAAATGACCACGAAAGGGGTTGAAATTCTTTTGTCCGAAACCTCACAACTTGAAGAATAACCTTCTCTTTTAACGTGACAAATTTGTTAAACTTAGCAATCTGAAAGCCTAACGGCTGGAGGGTTAATACCAGCCCTTTGGTTACTAAGACATTGGCGTCTCTTGGAAAAAGGGGGGAGAAGGTGCTCTAAAAAGGATACCAATAATTTGGAATAATCATGAGATGGTACATTCCCGTTCTGCGATGCAACGAAATATGTGCGCCAAGTTAATGACTGACATTTATGAGTCATACACAGGTGAAGTGATACGATAAAAAATCAGATAGCGAACGTCCATTTGGAAATATTTGTTTAATATAATTTTTTTATATTCAATAGATTTTTATACTTTAATTTTTTAATATATTCTAAAGTCTGTTCTCTCTTTTAAGATATAAAAATAAGTTTATAAATATCAACGCCTTGGTAATTTAAAAGTTTTCATGGGTCAGTGTCTGACCCGCGGGTCATAGGTTAGCAACCACTGATGTCGAAGGTAAGCCCTTTTGCTGGCGAAATATTGGACCAGATTACATTCATGAAAAACCTGCGTGGTTTGTTTCTATGGATACATGACCCTTTATTAATAGACTCACCCATTTGAACAACATTCGCTAATTTTTACAAATTAAAGGAGGGTTCTCTTCTGTTTCTTAGATTTCATTAACCAAATTCTGTACGTCTCTCCATGAACCAAAACTGTTCAAGCCGCGTATTTTACTATTTCTTGTATTCTGAATTCAAGTTTTCCCCAAAAGGTGAAGTTTTTGAAAACAATTAGTTTTGACGTCAATTTTAATTCGCTGTTGTTTTAACGCTTTCGCAAAAATACTGTAATAGTTACCTTCAAACCATGAGAAATAAAATAATATCAAATTGAAAATTCCAAATATACCTATTAGCACAAGATATTTTACGATTTCGCCACGATCTTGCTACAATATTTTGAATGCCGCACAACATCGTAAAGATATCGTATGAATATTGTAGATCATGTTGCGCTAATAGGTATTAGATTAGCTGTTTGAGAACTTTTAAAATATCTACGTTAATTGTTCAAATTATTGGCATTTTTGCAATTTTGGTCTTGCAATTTTGAAATGTCTTTTGTGTGAAGATTGGAATTATTTAGTAGCGAGCATGTGCAGAATGCCTCTCAATGCTTCCTTTTTGCATAGGGTAACTCTATTATTTGCAAATAATGATTCTTCAGGCAATTTAATAAGTTATTAAAATTTTAGTTCTGTCAAGGGGTGACCTAAAAAACTTTTCTTTCTATGCAGAAAAAATTCAAGAATGTTTCATCGGAATATGATAACAGGATTTTCCAAAGTTCTTGTTCATTTTTGGCTATAGCTAATCAATAATAATTACTCTCGTGACTTTAATATTCATTATCCACATTTTTCAGATTTGCAAGGGACCTATCATCGCAGTGTCTCTGCTGCATGTAGATCCATCGAGAGCAAATTTTTTAGATAAGAAGTCGTTGGAGAATCTGATCACAACTCAAAACTACGAGGTCCGTTCCGAAATAGGTAAGATAATACTTATTTTATTATGCATATGAATGCATTCTTTAAATTTTCTGTACGAAATTCACAACCAATAGGATAGTTTTGTAATCAAGAAATATTTGTTTGTCATTGATCAAGTTTAGAGAATAAAATATTGCATGTTTGTGTTAAATATTTCAACGCCACTTCAAACTTTCCGGATGATTCAGCAAAAGACTTTTCATGGCTTTAAGCTATAATACTGCGAATATGGAATACTGTGATGAGGAAACAAACAAATAATCTGCAATTTACTTTCACAAAAGGACTCTTTCTTTTTATAACTTGTCTCTAATTTATGGCATCTTAAACGTAAGATGATAAGATTGTGCTGTTGTGATACAGAAATTGCAATGTTGTTGAACATGTATTATGCTACTTAACACATGTAAGTAAAAATGCCTAATGGTTTTACTTTTGAATTCTATGCTACTTTGTAACATGTAAATCTATCCAGTTTTACTTACTACATACCCATGAACTACATACCCTCGCCGATTCCGCCCACCCGAAGGGTTTAGGGCCAAGGGAAATCGGCGGGGAGAGGGGACCCCCAAGCATGCTGAAAGAACAACTCGCCCCGGCCCCACGGGCAGGATTTATTGAGTCAAATTAAAAATATACAATACATTGCCCTAAAACAGGGGCAGTGAATTAAATGGTCACAAAAATTTTAAAGAAATCAACGCCAAAGGCGGAACAACAGGTCTGAGTATAAAATCTCTCTGAACATAAAGCCTCACAACAGACTATGCCTATAAACAGAGGCAGAACTTAAAACATGTCATTAAAATGTGGCAATAAAAGCGAGTTTGGCCGCATAGTATCCTCTTTACAGACTATGCCTATTAACAAAGGCAGAGCTTAAGACATGTTATTTAAAAAGGTGGTAATAAAAAAAAAACAGGTCTGAGTATAAAATAACTTCGGTACAAACTATGCCTATGAACAGAGGCAGAATTAAAACACATTATGTTCATCGAGAATAAAAATACATTTCAATAGTAGAAACATTATTAAAAGATAAAATCAAGGACAAACACAACAAACACACAACACACACACACAACAAAAATAGGATTAAATAAAAATGACTCAATCAGCACTAATCTAGAAATCAAAATTAATAAAATCCAATGTCGCAAAACGCGAACGCACGAAGGATGAGCGCAACAGCGCAGGAACTCCAATGCAACACACAAATGTAGCAAAAGCAAATCAAATAGGCAAAACCCCCAACAGTATATGTATTACTAGACTATAGGGTTTTCCCTTTATCCAAAAGCAATCAAAAACAAATTAAAAACAATTAAAAACGGTTAAAATCAATTAAGAAAAAAAATAAAAATACACCAGAGGGGACATCCGAACCACCGAGAACCTCCAAAAGGGGACTCAACGGGACACACCACAACTTCACCGGGCAGGGGATAAGATGTTACCCAGACCGAGCGGACCGATCATGTAAAAAGTTTAAAAACGTAAAAAGTAATTATGGAGAGCGGATAACAATAATAAAAACAAGACTACACAAAAATCATCTAAAAAGATTTTTCAAAGTTAAAAGTGGAGCTAAAATGCATAATAACAATATACACAATAAAATAGTAAAAAGTGATTATGAATATGAAAAATGAAATATCTACATGAAAAATAACTCACATACGAGTTATAAAAGATTTTTAACATGAGAATGAATATAATACAAAAATGGTGAGAGGTCTATTTAAAGATAGATCGGTCAAAAGGATAAAAGTAAAAACGAAGCTGTAAACTATGGGTCCCCAGATCTGGTCAGCGTCTCGCACAACTCGAAACTAACCCTAAATGATTCTGACATTTTCCCGATAGCCTGTTTGTTATTTAAAAGGTTAGAAAACCAGGCTCGTTTATGGGCGTCTGCGGGTTTCGTAAGATGGTAATTTTTGGTGAGCGAGCAAGAAAAGGTATAGTGGTCAGCATCGCCCACCTGTCCGCAGACGCAGAGCGGAGAGTTAAGTTTTTTAAAACGGTGTAAATACTGTGGGAACGGACCATGCCCACTTAAAAAGAAAATTAAAATTTTATTATGTACTAAAAACTTGGGGCAAACCGAACCAATAAAATTTCTGACTCTGATCCCTGAGGCCGAGTTATACCTGTTCCAATATTCTGTCCAGGCATGTATGATGTATGCTTTGACCTTCCTATTTAGATACGATCGAGGAGCTGGAATATCCAACTCCTCTCCGGAACAGATGGCTTGTTTGGCTTGTTGGTCGGCCCATTCATTTCCTGGGATGCCAACATGGGCCTTAACCCAGGAAAGGCCGACCAGATTTTTGGCCAAATATAAATCTTTTTTAGAGTTATTAACGAATTGTGATCTGGAGTGGGCGCTCTTCAATGCCATTATGGAAGAAAGGCTGTCGGTATGTATATTGATTTTGTAATTGTTTTTGGCGGCCCAATTAGCAGCATGTCGAATGGCCGCCATTTCTGCCTGAAAGACCGAGTTATGTGATTTTAATTTATAGAGAAAATTATCTATGTTTTGATTGTTCTGAAAGGTACACACGGAGAACCCAGTTTCATCTTCCATTCTGGATCCATCCGTGTATACCTCGAAATCTGCATTTGTAATCTCTTCTGGAAAAGACAAAAACTTTATATCGGATGCAATATTTTTGATATTAACGTTAGTATCAAGTGCAACGGAGTCAATAATATTATTATGTTCGTCGGGGCGCCCCATCCGGATCTGAAATTTTTTAAACTCGGCCTCTGCAGTTATATGTAGGGGAGGGATACCGGTCAGAACATTGAGCACATTTGTTTTTACTTACAGTTTTACTTACTGTGCTTTCTTGCATTCATAACTTCAACATTGGAAGATAGCTTCAATGTCTTCATATACCTATCTTGTAGGGTGATGTACATGTTGTCCGAGAATTCTTGCACCCAATTCAAAAATTAATAAAAAAACCTAATAATTTTACAACTACGATTTTTTTCAATGACAGAGCATTTTAAAACGGTTTTTTTCAGATAGATAACGCGGTCTTATGGTGGTTTAAGTGACCGTATACTATTGGACATTTTCCATTTTTGAGAGCCATTATCTGCGAAACAATTAAAGCTAGAAGAAAAATAAAAGTCCTTATTTATAGGAAATTTACGCTTTTTAATTTGTTAAATCAATTTAAATTCGAAAATTGAATATTTTTCGCGATATTTAAGAAAAATAAAAAAAAAACAGACAACGCGCATCGGATTCTGCTGATTAGCAATCCCTGCATATGGAAATCTCCCGCTCTAGAAAATTTAGAACGTCATAACGGTAGAGCACCTATCTGAAAAAAAACTTTTTTATTTGTTTTCTCACTTAAAAAAACTGCAATTATAAAATTATTAGTTTTTTCATTGATTTTTGAAATGGATCCATCAATTCTCGAGAACCCTGTATATTAAATTTGTGATGGCTCACACCATTCATATATCCTCATGCTGTCAAAGTATGCAAAAAGACAAGCAAATGCTGTCATTAATGACATCCAGTCTTATTTTACAATTCCAAGAAGAGGCCGAGGTTGCTTCAAAATAAATGTTGATCTAAGAAACTAATCAATCCATCGCAATTGCGTTTCAAATATATGAGATTTGGGGTGTTCGAACTGAGCGTTGTTCAATGCAACAACCATATTCAATACAACATTCTAATTTTCGCAAAGGGAAAAGTTAATGTCAGTTCATGCAAGTTTATTATTAATACTTCAGGAATTAGTACTAATTTTCTGTACTAATTCCTGAAGTATTAATAATTCTGTACCTAGAGATTATTTACTAAGGTCACTGGATTCGAAATTTCAACTAAAGTTACTGGATATTTATTAAGAGTAAATTCAGAAACACTCATTTCTGGCATTTGTTGACAATATATCCAGAAACACTTATTTATAATATTTCTTGACAATGCTCACAGAAATACATATTTGTTGACAATTATACCATTGCAAACAGTAGTGGTGAGTCGAGGGGGCAGTCTCGCCCCTTCTTTTTTGCTGAAAAAAAAGAAATTTTTATTTCATTTCAGCTGCCTAAAGCTATGAATTTTTAAGGAGCAATAGTGTCCAGGAAAGTTAGTTAATTTTGTAGTTAAATTTGTAAATTTCTTTGTTACCCCTATACTCAGGGTACTTATAGATGTCTATAAATTTTTTGCCCCCTTGCATTTTCAACCCACTTATTGCGAATGCATTTCAAATACAAGAGATTAGGGGTGTTCGAACTAAACATTGTTCAATGTAACGGCCATATTCAAAGCAGCATTCTAATTTTCGCAAAGGGAAAAGTTCATGTGAGCTGTTGACAACATACACAGAAATACATATGTATCAGTAACAAAAATTATTTGTGGATCTTGTAATTTTGAACTACTTTAGCGAGATGACTTCTTTAAGCGGGAGATCTTGAACCCTTTCGCGTTCGTTGGTTTCGCAGTGAAACCACACATTGAGCATTTTTTCACTGCGCATGGACGAAATTAGCGTAATGTTTCTTTCATACCTTAAGAGCGAGATATAATAGGCCAACTTATATAAAAATTCCAGTTCAATACCGTTAGTATTCACAAAGATTTCGGCACTGCAAGACCTAAATTGCTTTTGATGTCTAAGAGAAATCAAATTATAAGGGTTCTTGCCCAAACTGATATTTCTTAAAATTGAATCTTCCAAAGTAATATTGAATTTTATGAAAGTTGAATATCTTGAATACTCACGTATACTTATAAATTAAATACTTAATTAAAATTCCTTTTCGATGACAACTTATTCGGAGGAAAAATATCCCGTTACAGTTCATTGGTTTCACTGTGAAACCACAAATTTCTTGAAAATAAAAAATGCTAAATTCATTTTTGTTTACGTATTTATAATCAGCTAGATGTCTAATGCTCGTTTTTGAAATAAATTTAGTAATTTTCAAAACGGAACTTGTAGTGAACTTCAAAGAGTTAAGCCCGACTGTTTTACGGCCTCGAGGTCGAGGTACACTGCGGATCTTTGTCGAAATTGGATCTCAAACCCGCGACTCTCCTAGGCATAACGAAAGTAATATTGGTTCATTATCCAGGGCTGTATTGTCCCTATGACGAGATTTCCTTAAAAAATTATCGAAACCTTCACTATCTTTTTGATAAAATCTATATATCTGAAAGAGTGGATGAAATTTTGTTATTGCTTATGAATCAAACTACTTAACAATCAACCTCAACTAATTCACCATTAATCATCCTATAAACTTTTCATTAAAATAGAGGCTTATAAGCTTTTCATCTTTCTCTAAATGCCCCTTTTGAATACCGTAATCGAATGTGGAAAGGAAAGAACGTTCTTGAGGAGAAAATATCGAAAAATTAAATAAATTTAATTGATATTTTGTAAAATTATCAATAAGGCGTTAAATATATAATTTTTTGCTGTAACATAAATATACCCAACATCTTTCCCATATACAGATATGCTAAAAACCTGAAAGTTTTCACTGATTGGCAAATGAAATTTCCATGGAAGATATTTCAAAATGTCGTAATTACTACTGAACTAGCACATTCACTTAACACATTCCACAAAACGAAGAAAAATAATAAAGTACAATCAGAAGTAAATTACAACACGATAACATCAGATATCAAACTATTCATTATAGAGAGTTATTCATCCTTTCATCCACTTACCCACATTCTTTTCGAAACTTGCCATTAATGCGGTTAGAGAGTCGCTCGAAGAAACCTGAAAGATTACCAGGAAAATGATTGCAAAGTAATGCAAAGAGAACATAGTGCTATAATGCATCTGTCTGAAATGATGCTGGCAACAAAACACAGTAAATGCATGTCGATGAATTCCCAGTTTTGCTTTTTAAAGGGCGATTTCACGAATGTTTGAGTGATCAATAAGCAATTTCCTTGTTTATGACAATTTTATGTCTATTTTTCGATTGTTTAGATCACATCTTGTAACTGAAATTATGAAAGCGAAATTTATGTCATACAATCGAAGTGGTATGATTCGTGACTAACAGTTTGTTTGCTTACAGAACGCTTTTTCATTTGCAGTGTCGTTTCGAGGTATTCCACTTTCAAAATTCAATTGCAATTTGATTTTACTAGCTAAGATTTTGAAATGTTTTCAGGAATGACAAATTTGTGTAATGTTTGAAACACGCAAGAATATAATTTTCATTATTCTATTATAATTCTTTATCTCATAGGGCAATATAATATGAAGGAAAGACTGCAATATGAAGGAATTTCCCACTGATCTGAGATATGTAGAAATACGTATGCCGTCATTCACTAGTAATTCGGTCACACATGACTTTCTGCTTGGTTGCAATATGAGTTGTGACAGATTATATAGACAGATAAAACAAATCATTAAAAGATACCAAAAGACTTTCTTTGCTTCCAACTTATTTAGGCCATTTGATCAAGACTCGAACATATCATACTTAGAAAATAGCCTCCTTTTGGATTTGTGGATAGGTCCTTTGAAATATGATGAAAGGTTTATTGTAAGATACCAGAGGGCAACATGGTCACATGGCGGTTTTAGCGTCAGTTTAAAGGTTTATAAAAGAGGGCTCTGCTACATTGAGGAGGAAGTTTAAAAGATGTTATAGTAGGATTGCAAGCTAGATTATTTCAGCACATTTCCTATGGAACAGGAGATCTGAATTTACTTGCCTTTTGAAATAAACTACCGAAGATAAACTAAATCTAATTCTAAGGGTGCTAGGAACGACACTGACACTCGTAAAAACTACACAGTTGCATTTAAAAATAACATTTAATAAAAAACATCTATAAATAACTATGGCCGACAAATCGACCTGAAAACGAACTACATTCCTTCAAGCCTACTCAAACAATACAAAACCGACGCTCCCAACCATAGTTAGAGATTAATTCTCATACGGTGGAGAGCGCCCTCTTGTGATGAGGCAGACCAAAGGGTTAAACTCGAATAAATATTTTCCACCACTTTCAAAGAGGTCGTTATTTGTGTGCGATTTTTTCGCGCAACCGTTTTTAATAGTAATTTTTTCGTTAATCAGTTTGAAAAAAATGTAAGGTGTTGATGAATCTCTTAGGATGTTCTTCTGTAATCTGTGGTGCACTTTCTCAAAACAATTGTGGTTGGTGCATGAATCAAAGGAGATTTCACGAACCTATCAGTAGAAAAATAAAGCCACTAGTGGCCATAATATCTGCTTGCTTAATCAATCCATCGTGTCGCTCTATCTCATTATGTTTTTAAATGTTCAGGTCAACACTTCACCAAAAGTGGAGATGACTAGAGTTAGGTTAGAGGAAGAGTTAGAGAAGGTAAGTTTTGTTGCATATATGTGTTTTTCCAGAATAAGAAACTATAACAACTCTTCTGTACGCCAACAGATGGCATCGCTTAAACTCCGGTCTGAACTCTGAACTCATACCTCTACTTGAACTTCCTTGTAACTCTATATAATTGATTCTGTTCTGTTCCTTTCGTGTGTATGTGCCGTGATGTGCTTCGCTTAATAAATTTCATTATCTCTCAAAAGGCAGTGCTCTGATTCCCACTCTGTGGTCAAAAATGGATTAAATAATATGCCTTTTATTTAGATGACTTGAATCTTCTATGCAGATGCACTTCGCATTCTACCGAGAAATGAGGTAAGTGAAATTGTTTCACTTACACTTTTTAATTAGAATATAATTAATTTTCCAACAAGTTTCACCCTTTTGCTGCCTGCCAAAAATATGGCATACCAAGGCGTTCATTGCGCATCTTCTTGGCTTAAAACAGAATTATCAAGTCTGAACAAGGTTTGAACAAAACAGCATGGCACACAACAGTCTGAAATGGTTGTGAGAATTTTTTTCGATTCGCCGACTTCGGATATCCTATGACACCAGCCACGATCAAGATAAGTGTTTTCAGGTATTTTAAAGAGAGTAGCATGAAAAATGTCTTCGACAATAACGTTTCTGGAAGGTAATGGCTCAAAGGATTCTGGGCTTGATTCTGTGAAGGAAGAGCCAGATGATAAATCCTGGATAGGCAGTGAAGCTAAGTAAATTTATTGCGAACTCTCCGTCCACAAAACTGAAAGAAGTCCTTTTAGAAAAAGGCCAGAATATTGAACAAAAAAATTGCGGCGAAAGTGAGATGGTTCTGTTTGGTTTGTAAAATGAAGTATATTTTGGATATTTGCATGCGTTTGGTTTGGCGATATTATATTCATGAATCATGTATGGGTCTTACGAAGAAAGACAAAACCTTTTTCATTTGCCCGGATTGCGACTTTCGAATCATCAGGACATTTTGATGCGAATTCGTTGTGAATTTAGGAGATGACCTTAAACATTTGATTATTTATTTATTTTTTTATATATAACTAGCTTTTTCACCCGGTCTTGCCCGGGATAGATTCAAACTAATTCTTTACGGATTATAATTAATTTCATTTACATTATTGTTACAAATTTATTTTAAAGCTTTACTATACTCAATATATTTAGTCTCCTTTTGCTCATCGGCGATGATAACAATGTTGATGTATCCTTCTCTCCTGACATTCCCACGTACAGTTGTCCATGCGAAAAGCACTCGTCAGTCAAATACAAGCCTGTAACTCGAAGTGATTGTCCTTGCGCCTTATTGATTGTTATTGCAAATCTAAGCCGAAGAGGAAATTGTAATCGTTGGAAAGAAAAGGACAAGCCAGTAGGAATGAGTGATATTCTCTGAATTAGGACGTGCTCGCCCTCAAATGGCCCAGTTGAAATGGTTGTTTCGGTGATATGAGCATGTAATGCTTTCACTATCAGTATGGAGCCATTGCACAGCTTCTGTGGATCCATATTGCTGCTCGACCACCAGTCATCAACGTTGCAGCAATACCTGAAGTTGCTACAGCGAGCGAAATATTTTTTCTCCTCTAATTTTGGCAAGCAAAACATTTATGAGGAAGATTTTTTTCTGTTCCTCCGGGTGCATCGATAAGAATTACCCCACCTTCACTCTTGCTGTAGTGGCGTAGAACTTCACGATATATAGCTTGTTGCTTTGTATTTAGCAATGGCTCCCTCTGCGCCACAAAATTAAGTAATTGATAAGAGTCATAAGACAATTACCGAAGTATTTTCCGACTCATGTTATGTCCGTGCTGCCGTGAAGGACTTAACATGCGATCCTCCGATAAAGATATTCCGATCATCTACAGGACTTCATCTTCAATCTTAATGAGAGCCTCATTGTAGATGGAATGGGTATAGTTTAAGACAATGTGACTATTTTCTGCTCGCAATAGATTCAAAATATCTTCAGACATGCAGTCCTTATTGTTCTCCCAAAGCGCGTTTGGGCTGGAAGGTTCACAAAGTGAAAGGATTACCGTAAAGAGTGTTGGAATTTTTGATAGAGAATCCGAATACGCAGCTTCTTTTAACACTTTATTCCATTTATTGTCATTTTCGGGTAATCCTAATGCCAAGCATGCTTCTCGATACGTCTGATATTGAATTCCATTGACGGTTAGGAGATCTTTGAAGCTTGTTGGACCCTTAATTTTGTGCAACAACAGTCGGAGGTAAGATCAATCAGTGTTTCTGGAGTGAACAGTATAGACACGGCCAAGAGCGTCGCCAGATCGAATACCGCCATGTCCTTCTACAATTGCACCTTGCTTGCGCTGGTTAAAAACTTTTTTTGACTTATCCCATGTATAAAATTTTGGAACATCGCAATATACTAATGTCTTCGCGAAATTATCGTTTGCGCAGAGCTCGAAGAATCCTGCCAATGCCGTGTTTGGTGGATTAGCTAGACGATATTGCAAATTGTCTTCTCTGAAATAAATGAGCTGCCCGTTTTCCAGATGCATATCAAGATGTATCTCTGTGGGGTGTCGTTTGTGGGTGGGGAATCCAAAAATGCGCCACGCCGCTTCATTGCTCGAAATATAGCGACCTGTTTGGTATTCAGAAATTTCATCTATACAATAATTACTGGAATAAGCAGCAAAGACACCTAGGTCGGAACCCTTGCGAATGTACACTGAGAAAAAAAATTCTGGTCAAAACTACCAGAATATGCTAAAATTTACCGTATTCTCTGGCTCATATGGAACACCATAAAGTACGGTATTTTTTACCGCAGCAGTTTAGTAATGACTTTATGGTAAAATAACCAGAAAAATATCGTTTATTTACCACGCTGTTTGATATGGAATTTGGTATTATTACCGTACACAAAGGTAATACTACCAAATAAGATGGTAATTTAGACCATTTAATTTGATAAATTTACCAGAATAAACTATGGTTCTATTACCAATAGATGGTAATTTAGACCATTTAATTTGATAAATTTACCAGAATAACTCTGGTTCTATTACCAATAAGATGGTAATTTAGACCATTTAATTCGATAAATTTACCAGAATAACTATGGTTCTATTACAAATTATCTGGTAAAATTTGAAATACGGTATGTCCGTTTATAATGCCAATCGCATTAATATTTATTTATTTTTGCTTTTTGACCTGTAAAATTTTACTCATTTCTCAACATCACTACGATTTTTAAAAAAGCAGAATGTTTATAATTATACAAATGCCTGAGGCAGAGTGAAAAATGAATTATAAAAATAAATGCAAAAACTCATTGACTCATTTTTTATAAATTGCTAAATTTATTAAGTAATGTTATAATTATTAAAATTTATCATTTCTTGGTAATTTAATTTTCTTTATTAATATACATAATATGCAGTGAATTTATTTTAAGTATTTAAGAAAACAAAAGCACATATTTCAAATCTAACTTCAATTTATTGGACAGTGTTGAGATCTTGCTTTTATACTTTCTCAACAGGAAGTGACTTCATTACGTAGGAAGTGATGTAATCTTCAGAAAGTTCATGAAGCCAGTAGAAATAGTTTGAAAGTTCGAGGTCCTTCTAGAAAATTCCTTTTGTCGCCAACTTCGCCGCCAAGTCACCCAAATGGTCGCCAAATATATCGCCAAGATTGGCAACTTAAGGAAACAACTTTATAGCTTTTGTTGGCCTCCACTTCTGTGATTGCTTTACAATTTATTTGTAGAACAATTCCTACAAATAAGTTGGCGTAGACTGTTGATAAGTCTTCATCTAAAAAATGTAAAACAATTCAATTAACATTTTGAATGATTCTTATAGTAAGGCAAAAACGGTTCTAAATATGTTAAGATCTCGCAGACTGAGTCAAAACTGAAGAGATCGCCTTAAACTTACTTTTTTTTACAAAATTTAAAACATTGAACAATCCTTTTAGTAAATGTAACGTTTTATAATTAAAAATAAAGGATCCTAAAAAAATGAATTGGGATTAATTATCGATCACTTAAAGTAGTACTCTCATTTCTTACGTTGATTGCTCTTGACTTCATCATACAAAAATTTCAGCAAAGAAATGATAAAACAAAAATGGAAGAATTATAAGGAAAGCTTAACCTCTACTAAATAGCAAGCTCAAAAAGCACTGCGCACGTAAGCTCTCCCTTTCCTTTACCTCTTGTAAAATAGCAAGATTACGCAATTTATTAAACTTCAATAACGTGGCTAATACCTCTATTAAAAAAGTGTTGGTACATTTACGTTTAAACTAAGTGGTTCTGTTATCTAATAGTTCACTTTCAATAAAAAATAACAAATGAATGATTTCACACACAAATTTTAATTTTTAAATCATTAATGTAACATGGTGAACACTAATAACTGGCTGCTGCTGCATAAATGCTAATAAGCTAAATAATTTTGCTAAATCCTTGATATTTCAAGCACATTTAAAACGGCACTCATATGTCCCTGTCGGGGCAAAGGGGTTTAATTAAACATTATACAAATTGGAACAAAATTTCAACATAAAATACCCAATTTTTTATATTATTAAATTCAGCAGTTTTTTACCCTTTTCATCAAGATTTATGTTCTTTTTTCGCATTAGACCTCTAAAGGTAGAATCTTGCTTCACCTTTTCCTTTCTTTGAGCTATGTCCATTTTCTTCATACAGTTATCAGCAGCTAAAAATAAATTAACGACCTATTTTTTACTCAAGTCCATGTGTTTGATCACATATCCAAAATCCAATTGAAAGCAAATATATGAAATGGTGTACATATTTGGAAAACTAGTTTTTTCTTACCGATAACCAAATAATTCTGATTCGGATATATATGTTATGTCCAGAATAAAAGTAACTAGAATTTATTACGAGGTTTTAATTTAATGTAACAAGGAAACTATTTCCTTATTTTAGAAATTTTATTTAAATTAATTAATCAGTTAAGTAAAAAATAATAACGTCTCCTGGATTAGAAACTTATAATTGTATCAATTTTAAAAATTAGTTC